>JABSTR010001378.1:0-23086 GCA_013339765.2 Haemaphysalis longicornis | reverse complement strand
TTTGTAAAGCGCAACGTTGCTAGCACAGTGGTTTTGACCTGAAGCGCGAAATGTTGGGGCTACTTGCCTTCCCTGTCTACGTTAACAGTTACAGGCTACAACGAATCATCGTCTCCCTGATGGAAGTAAATATTTTATTCTGAAAGTTTCGATTGTGTTCGCAGTCGCCAAATTGCTTTCACAACTTTTCTGTACATTTTTTTTTTTGTTTCAGATGTCTCTTCATGCAGCTATCCAAAAGGTATACTGGCTTGGCTATAAATGGGAATTTTTCAATTTTTTTTTAAAATCAAGCCCCTTGTCACCAGATCTTGTAGCAACTGACAAACATTCGTAAATAATGACGTTACATGTTTTTGCCAAACTCGAATTACGTGAAGAGCTCTTTCTTAAGCTTTTAGTTTACGACGTGCATGTTGCATCACCTTAGTCTGAGCATGGCGTTAAACTTGCTCTGGGAGGTACGCGCAGCCTATCTAGTCGATTAAGGGGAGAGGGGGGGAAACACCGAACCTTCACGTTTGGTTAGTGCGAATAGTTGGAAACTGGTATAATATGTATAATTCGATGGAAGATTCTACAAAAAAGGGCACAGGGGAATTTAAGCTTCCTCTTATGTAGCCTATTCTCAATCTCGACTCCGTAGGCTCGAATTTTCCGTAAATTCGCTATCTCGCCCGGAAGCATTTCCAGATAGACTGTCAGTTTTCGTCACGCGATCCGGCTGCAAAAATGGTTTTGGTTAAAATGAGGAATTTTGACGTTTCGTTTCGGGGATTACCTCAAAGGTTTACCGGCTTCCTGGCTTCCCATTGTGTACCGTTATCAGGGCTGGTGTTGAAAACAAGGAGAAAAAGAGCGGAGATCACGATGTACTTTTCGGGTGCTCTTTCGCAAAAATACTGCGTGCGTAACGCCCTAAGGCCACCCTTTTTTTTCTTGGCTGCTATGTCCTGACGTACTGCAAACCTTTGGCGGGAAAGGTGGCGTCACACGTTGCTGCATGAACTTCTGTTCGCCCATATTTCGCGTGAGACGGATTAATTTTGACGACCTGGGTATCTTGAACCTGCGCCGAAATCTGTCTCATACTGGCGGCACCCGGTTGTTTCACGGGCTTCATAAACACCAGGACTATACTCGGTTACAACTGAAGAACGGCAACCACCTCATGTAGTGTTCACTCCGCCAAAGCGCTGGACCCGTGACGTCAGTGCGCGCGCGTTTGTGAAAGGGTTTTGCTATGAAAATGCGTGATATGGTCTGCCTTGTCTCACACAGTTTGTTTGTCGTCACTGGAGTCGTTTATAAGCATATTAAGTCCAAAAATCAAGGGAACGGCTCACGCCATGTTCAAAATATTCCCAGTAACGCCCCTACTTGCGCCGCGCGGAGAAACATCCGGCTACGGTGATAAGGCACAGCGGCTACTTTTTGAGGCTATAGCAGGTTGCCTGCGAACTAAGAGTTTTGTGAGGAAGTATCACAAAATTATGGGGTATGCGTGGTCTGCGAAAAGAACAGAAACTATGCGGCACATAGTGTTAGAATGTGAGGGTATCCATCCAAATCTAACGTGAAGGGAATATTGTGCTTCCAGAAGCCCTAGGATTTAAGGGTATCAGAGAGGAATTTAACTTCAAGGCTGTCGAGGGGACCAAAGAAGATTAGAATGCTGGTGGACGAAAGCAGAGAGGGTATATTGCCTAGGACATATCGTTTGAAAACAGCGCGGAAGACGGGACGGAGCAAGTAATAGAGACACACAAGCGCTGACGAACAACTGAGCGATTCAATTCGCAAGAAAATTTATACATGAAAAACTAGTAGAAGAGAAGAAAAAATACGACATAAAATTTTGTCAGAAAAAGGTGATAGCTACTGATTAGTAAGTATGACAACGACAATCTTTCGCCGCGTGACGATTTGAAACGTTTGTCTTCAAATCGTCACGCGGCGAAAGATTGTCGTTGTCATACTTACTAATCAGTAGCTATCACCTTTTTCTGTCAAAATTTTATGTCGTATTTTTTCTTCTCTTCTACTAGTTTTTATGTATATATCTTCTTGCGAAATAAAATCGCTCAGTTGTTCGTCAGCGCTTGTGTCGTCTATACTTGCTCCGGCCCGTCTTCCGCGCTGTTTTCAAACGAAATGATGTACCAACAAGCCTTCAGTTGCACCCTTTTGCCTAGGACAGTACCACCTGTAACAGGGAAAAAAGATTTCGGGCCTAATAAGCTTTACGTTCCTGCCCTAAGCAGCGCTAAGTATTAAACCAAGAGTGTAAAACATGGTTATATTAGTCCTTTTTGGTAAGATGACATGTCATCACCCTCACCCGCTTCAAAGGGGAAACCAATAGGAATCATCATCATCATCATCGGTACCGTTCTTAAGTTGTCACCGAGTATAGTAAAGCTCTGCTCAGTAAAAACTCCAATTGCGCCTTGACGGGAGCAATCCTTTGCAGATACGCGGCAATTTTTTTTTTAATTCCTATGCCCTTTGACGTTCGATTCGTGGCTAACTGCGGATGGGTGAAACCGCTTGCAGGATGCCAGGAGCCGGCCTCTGGGGGACCTTGTAAAGCGCTCTTCCCAAGATTCGCCTTCAACTCGACGACAGGCACTTGCCAGGAGTTTTACTGGGGAGGTTGCTGCAAGCATTGCAACCACTTCGACTCCGTGGAACGCTGCAAAAAAGAATGCGAGCAGCGTCTTTAAGGCAGCTTCCGCAAACACTGTTTCGGTCATAACGCTATCGAGATGTGCTTCGCAATCAAAATTCTTCGAAATGAAAACTAAACATGGTATGTAAAACTTCCGCTATACCAAGAGGAAGTAAGCCATTATTAAACCTTACTGCCAAATCGATTTAAGGGTTAAGGGCTTTGAATTTGTTCTTTTGTTTTTGTAAGGAATCAACTAAGAATTTTCTTTGAAGTGACTGTGGTCCTTGTGGTGGCTACTCTTGTTGTTTCCAACACACCGTATAACATTTTGGTTATTTAAATGTGCTTTATCGCTGAAGCAGCTCGGGAAGTCAGTAAATGGCAAGCAATACTTTCTGTCGTACGCGTGTACTTATACTGCATACGAGTGCAGCCCTTGAGTTTCGGCTTACGGGAGACAAGTTTCTTTTTTGACGACGCCGGGACGCCGCTCGAAGACGCGGCTTAAGCCAAGCGTCGCGGTGGAACGCAGGAGTGCAGAGGCGGCGGGAGCGTCTCAAAAACAGTTCGACGACCCGGGTCCCAAACGCGTCGCTTAGCGACGCGCTAGATGTGAGCGGTGAACATTATGCCCCCGGTTTCCATTTCTTCTCGGGGAAATGTCTTCTCTAGAGTGCCTGAACCTAGCTACCCTAAACGTCCGCGGTCTTTCGAATAAAAGACGGCAGAGTCTGGTACACCGCCTGCCTAACAGGTCTTTAGACGAGTAGAAGTCATGCACCGCCTGCTAACAGAGACCATAGACACGTAGAGTATAGCGGTTCTCAGAGGAAAGGATAGAGGGGGGAGGAGGAGACCCGGGGGCATGGTGCAACGTTTCACGTCGCGGGTATTATGTTGCGTCAGCCACGCAGTTGGCTTTTCTGCTGGCTGCATGTTATTGGTGAAAAAGTTGCCGGGGCTGGTGTGCGAGAGGTGTGCTCTGGCTTGTCAGGGCGACTCGTTGTACGTGATGTAGTATTGAGTGGTGAAGAGTAGTGAATAGTGTGCTTGTATGCGCCGAATGAAGTTAGAGAAAGGGCAGAATTTTGAATAACATTAGGCCGCATCTGTTTACAGACAAGCGTCTTGTCGTACTAGGGGATTTTAATTGCGTCTTATCCGCGCGAGATAAGATTAGTACCCGGCCATTTCATGACGACAGCACGGCTGTGCTGCAGGAAATCATAAATATTATTGGGTTAGTGGATGTGGGTGAATGTCTATAGAGGGAGGACGGGAGGTGCAATTTACCCATTTTCAAGGAGTCAGTCACGCTAGACTGGATAGAGTGTATGTGTCGTGTGATTTAATTGAAAAATGTGAAGGGTACGAAGTAAAGCCTGTATCATTTTCAGATCACTGTCTGGTGGTGTGTAATCTAGGATACAAGAAACGGACCAATCCTTTCACGTCGGAGCTATGGAAATTAAATGATAGTTACTTAAGGATGAAATTTTTTTGAAATTTTTTTAAAAAGTGAGTGGTATGATTCGGAAAATAGAAGGGGATAAAATCGGTGAACAGTGGGAGTGGTGTAAACAGGAGGTAAAAATGAGGGCCATTGAGAGGTCCACTGTCGTACGATACGAACAGAAAATTACAAGAAGAAAAGACACTGAGGTCAAACCTAGAAAAACTTATCCGTGAAGAGTGCAATGCGCCTGGAGTGCTTAGTGAGGATATCAGCAAAATGAAACAGAAACTTCAGCGCTTGACGATGAACGCTACCGGGGAGCCCTCGTGAGAGCGAGAGTGGACCGATTAGCCGGTGGAGAGGCCCCTACCAAGCGTGCGCTGGGTATAGAACGGGCGAACGCTCGACGTAATCATATAAGGGAGATAGAGTGGGAAGGACGGGTGACGGGTGATCAGCAAGAGATTGAACGGGCTTTTCATCACTACTACAAAGAATTGTTTGCCTTCCGCAGGGTTGAGGTGGAGGCCTTTAAAACCGAGTTTATCAGTGCTTTCCCAGGGATTGATGAAGAGTACAAAGAAAGTTCAAGCCAGCCTATTGCAGTAGCTGAAGTTGAATGTGCGATCGATAGTTTGAACAACGGAAAGTCTCCGGGTCCAGACGGGTAACTAACTGCAGCTTTTACAAGGTCTTCAAAAATGATTTATCGCCACTCTTGGCAGCACTATTTAACGAGGCCTTCGAACTAAAGGCATTGCCACCCTCTTAGCGAGAAGCGCACACGATACTCATTCCTAAAACAGAGGACACGGACAAACTTAAACATATTACAGCATATCGCCCTATATCCTGGACAAATGTCGATTACAAAATTTTTATGAAGGTCCTTGAACAAAGAATTCAGTCATCAAGCTGATTGTGGGGCCACACCAGACGTGCGGCATCAAAGGACGCACTATTTTTTTTAACACACACAAGGTGAGATGTGTGCTGGAGTGCTGCGACGCTGCCCGAGCTCGCGTGACTGTTCTCCAGCTTGATTTGGAGAAAGCTTTTGATTGTGTGTCCCATGAATTAGTGTGGCTGATTTTAGATCATGTGGACGTTGGAACAGCCATCAGCAAGGAGGGGGTGGCTCTGGTGTACCGCAAGTGCACCACGAGATTAATTGTAAACAAGACGCCAGGTGCGCCAGGGCTGCCCTCTAAGCCCACTTCTTTTCTGACTGTATATCGAGACGCTCTGCTTGAATGCAATTGAAGGTGAACGCATTCGCGGGTTTCAGCTATGCGAGGCAGAGGTTAAAACTTCTGGCCTACGCAGACGACATTGCTCTTTTCTGTACGACCAAGGAAAGTGTTACAAAAGCGGTGGACATTGTTAAACGTTTTGGGTCAATCACAGGTTGAAACTAAACCTAACAGGCTAAACTGCGGGAAATGTTTGGGTTTTTGGCATGGGGACTGGTCTGTGACACCGGAATTTTTCGCCAGCGTGAGCTGGGAAACCAGTCCCTTTAAGTATCTAGGGACGCCACTGGAGTGCTACCAGGGACAGCGAACCGTATTGGCGCGCCCGAACGCAGGACAGCGCACCTGTTTGTCAGCCAGTTGGTGAATAGGTTCCTTTTTCTTCGCGATACAACTTGCGGTCCTTTTTTACGAACAGTTTGCCAGGTGCGGCTGTCTCAAGTGCTGCCGGAATTTGCCGCATCCAGTAAGGAGTTGTCATGTCGCACAGGTTTCTCTCAACTCGATTTTCGATAGAATATTTGAGTACAGTGTCACGTAGAAAATTATACAAGGATGTTTGCGGCTGTCTGTTTCCGGTACCGCCATATAGAGAACTGCACAAAGAAGGCCCAGGGCAGGATGTACTGAAGAGTTAAGCGTATGGCTGTAAAACCGGGTTTGAAGTCCTTTTTTTCAACCTTCATTCGAGGACACTTACTGTGCAAACATGGCTAAAAGAAAAGTGGTTAAATACACCGCGGGGTACTGACTACACAATTTGTAAACAACCGGATAACATAGATTACGTTTTTATACGCTGTTGGATGGCGATTCACTTCTGGCATGTTATGCAGCGAACTTCACACAACTACTTCCCACTTAACCCGCATGTATACGGTATTTACCCACAGGAAATAACGAAGGAGCCCCTACGATTTAATAATGCTCCTGGGCCAACGCCACCTGTATAAACATTGCGTAAGGCCCGAATACATGGAGCGAATATGCGACGAAAAGTCGACAACAGGCCCGGCGGCGTTCGCCGACGCGCGGCGGCGGAAAAAACGTCGTCTCCACCGATCTGCCGAGGACAGATAAGTTCGCCCGGCGTCGACGGCACCGGAAGCGGCAAACAAACAGGGTACCAAAACTAGCCAATCAGGAGGTCTCGCCGCTCGCCCTCATTTCCGCCTGCTCCGCTTGCCTGCGTCGTCTGCTGGGTATGAGGTTCACCGTTCACGCCGGTGCCACACTCGACATGCACACAATGATGACGGCGTGACGGCGACCTGTGCAGCTGGGAATAAGCGACTGTACATAGCCGCTTTCGGCTACTTCACGGCCACCCGAACAACCACCGCCCTGATGCCTACGTAATGACCGTAACCATTCAGCGGAGGTAGTGACAAAAGCTTTAAAGTGCAGACGATAAAGTGCAGACGATTTTTGCCCTGTGTAGCCAGACCACATTCCGATCGCCGCTTTCTTTCAACTGCGGCGGCACATGCATATCGGCAACACAACAACAAGCATTAGAAACTATTCTTAAACAATAATTTTACGCTTTTTGTAGTGTTCCATAACTTTAAAAAACGTTGTAGGGGTATCAAGAGCTTTTTGCCTTTGATGCGCTTCATTTCGCTGCATTTGCCTCATCTAGCCACGCTGACAGCGACCCAGCTGCGAGGGAGCGGCGGACGCCGTGTCTCCGCCCCGTGTAGCGCAGCCAGACGAACACTCGGCGCTGCGCCGCGGCGGATTTTAGTGCGAATGCACTTCTTAAGCGACCCTGAACCTGCGTCCCACCGGCGATGTCCGCATAGCATACCCACGTGGGGGATTGGCCAGGAATCTCCTCGTCTTCCTTGGCAACGGGGGGAGATGGGCGCGCGCTGCCTGGCCGCTGACATGGCACATACCCACGTGGGGGATTGGCCAGGAATCGGGCGTGAGAAGGGCTAATGCACCCGCTTAAAGGAGTACTGACACGAAATTTTCAAAGCTGAGATCCGCTCTAGCAATCAAGTACAACGACAACACAAATAGGTGTCTGTGAATAAATGCATCTTTCTTTCTTTGTAGTTGTGTGTGTGTGTGTGGTGATCTCTCTTTCGCGAACATTACCGAACCGCGCAAATTCAACTCGTGCATTCGCACTTTCACATTCTTCCCCTCTCGGGAAATGCGGGGAATTTTTCCGCAGGGCGAACTTCGTCGTGAAAGTTCGCTCCATGTATTCAGGCCTTAAAGGGACACTGAAGTGAATTTGTCAAGCTCCAGTTTTTGCTTGCACTACGTAGACTGGCTCAAATTAGCACACTTTTCATCGTTTATCCGGTTGACAAATCGGTAATTATTTACAAAGCGCGAAAGAAGAAAAACTACCATGCGCGGTTTGCGGCGGCCGCACCAACTAAGCTGTGACGTTGGAGGAGAGGCGCCGTGATTGGACGATGCCCAAGGTTAGCAATCACACAAGTTTCGGTTTCGGTTCGGTTCTGTAACATAACCATGGCTTTGTTGGATGGGCATTCTCAATATCTCAGTAATCATCGTACCGCGCTTCTGCCATGTTGTCGGCTGTAAAATGCACAAGATAAGCCTCCCAGGACGGCTTGTAGTCGTAGCATTCACTAGCCGAGACCTACGCAGTGCATGAACGCCCTCCGCGTACCCGCAGACGTTCAAATGTCATGCGCTTTTCCCCCATATTTGGAGCTTGCCTCCCTCATGCCTGTATCGTAAAAGCGTGTTCGCACCAGGCCATGGGTCTGCTGATTCTGGCCTGTGCCCACTACCCGCAAGTAGTCGGTGCTTGTGGCAACAGCATGCCAACGAGAACTCGCTAGCGCGTCAGTGTCAGCCTGCTCCCATTCTGCGAACTGTTTCGTGGAGCAGTAAAACGTTACGGCCCAAAAATGGTGAACTCTATAGAAAACATCGGCGGAAACAAAAAGTTAACTTACAAAAAAAAAAAAAAGCTCGCACCCGCGGGGATTCGAACTCGCGACTCGCAAACATTTGCGGTGAATCCTAGCGCCCCAGACCGCTACGCCACGGAGCGGACGCGAATGCCTTGCTAATATAGAGTATATATTGTACAACCAGTTTACACTTTTATTTAGTTTTGGCATTTCAAGCCGCTTAGTGACTATTTGTTGTACTGCGATCGTGCAGTAAGCGTCGCCCGAGTTTCCACAGTAGCTCACGTCTAGCAATTGCATTGTTTAGACGGGAAAGCGTTCGCAGATGCGTGTTCGTGCTGCTGACCGCTGTGCTTGTTTCGCCCAGCGCAAAAAGTGCTTCCCGCGCCCTAGTTTTACGCTGTACGGTAAAAAATCAGTTGATTTTATTGCTTAGTACCTATATTGACTTCGCTGACTCTTCTCCCGCCTTCAAGAGGCCTTATTTTTTCCTACTGGCGTACCACTCAGCGAAGCGTCGCATGTGCAGCGCTTGTGTGAAGCGACCTTGACTTGGAGCTAGATACAGTGTACAAACAAACCAAGTAAAGAAAGGCACATTCTTCCATTCACAAACGTGTCCTGGCTTCGTTTCAACTAAGCGAACGAATTGCGACCAAGCAATTTTTTTTTACCTCCTTGATTGCGACGACCCGCCGGCGGCCGGCGGACGAAACGCTGGGCCGACTGACTCTGTCGGCCGGGGAGCCGTGCAGTAGCGCAGCCGTGCGCAGCCAATTGCCAGCTCATCCCCTCCTGACGTCACACGAAAACGCCACAGAAATGGGCGAGCGTAAAGAGAGGAGGACAGCGTTTTCGAATTAGTTTTTTCTATTAAATAAAATCGCGTAAACGCGCCTAGAGTGGTCGAAACATGCCTGGGACTCCGGACTACAATTTGCGCTAGTAATCCCGCAATGTTTACATTCACTTCAGTGTCCCTTTAAGGCGTCGCCCGCTTTCCAATGGGAGCGGTAGGGACGCTTATTTAGGGAGCGCTGCGAGATTCAGAGGCCTCGGTCCAGGCTTCTGCTGACGGCTTCTTGAATGAAGTCAATCAGGCCGCGTTGCTCCTTTCTCTTCTAGGTGAGGTCAGTTACTCTCTAGTGTATTGTTTAATTTGGATGTATTGAGGGCATTGCCAAAGAATGCGGTCTTGGGTATTTGCAATTTTGCACTGTTAACATGATGGTAAGGGTGTTGTTTTGCCATATCTGATGAGATGTAGCCTCGCAGATGTTTCGAGTGTTCCGGCTTGTGCTTGTCGGAATGGGGTTTGTTGCTGTCTTGTTAGGTTAGGGTGGGGAGCTGGGAGTAGTCGTTTCGCTGTTTGTATTCTTTAGGTGAAGTTGCGGGTGAGTTGATTCCTGAGATGTCGGACTTTGGCAGCCGTTGCTGGGAGCCTGGATGTATGCGTCTCGGGCAAGCTGATTAGCCTTTTCGTTTCCCAGTACCCCGGCGTGGCCAGGAATCCAGTACAGCTTCACAGTTCCTTGAATATGCTTGAACAGGTGTGCCGCCGAGCGGGATGTATGACCGGAGTCTAAGAGTCGACTGCCCTCTTGTTGTCGGTATAGATATTTAGTTTTCCAATGGCGTATAGTTCCACTTCTTCTGCTGAGTTGAACTGTTTGTTCCCTTCTGTACAGGATCTGTTGAGCACCGTCCAGTACGCGACAGCCCACGAGGTGCCTTTTCTCGCCGCGTCCGTGTATACATGTATTTGCTGGGGTTCTCTTTCCGGTTTCTTATTGAAATATTTGGCCCTTGTGGCTCTTCGCTCTGCGTGTCTGGTGCCGTCCATATTACGGGAAGCGTAAGAGGCTGGCGGTCATACCGTATACTTCCATGGCATCTCCCATCACGTTAGGAAGATTGCAAATAAATATAATGTTGATGTCATGAGGGTCGGTTTTGCGCATGAGCAATGTTTGTACTGTAACGGTTTGTTCCGTGCAAAAGCAATGTGGTGCAATCCATTCCGCTGTCGTGCGGCAAAGTGTATGTGGGGCAGACGGGGCGCTGCCTCAATGTTCATCGCGCGAGCATAAAAGCTCGTTAAAAGGAGCACCTTGTACACATTTGTCGGCGCGCATTGCTCTACGTGTGGCTGCAGTCCCGAATTTGGTCGCACCACCGTTAATTTTGTGCGCAGTGATTCTTGCACAAGAGAAATTGCGGAAGCTTTTGCAATCCGTAAGCATCTTGACGCATGCGTAAATGCGCCGTCACTTGCGCTGCTTGATTGTGAGGTCAATTTTTGGAGACATGATGCTTCCCACTTTCTTCGTGCCATTTTTCTTCTTCGTAATGTGCGTATGGTGCGCGCGCATCTCTAATTTCTGTTTTCAGTCAGCACTTGTCCCGCGTCCTTCTGTTCCTCGTCTCGTTCCCTGCGATGTTTATCATGACTCGCATTGCTCGTCGCGGGTGACTAAAGGGAAGGGATTGGAAGGACAGGCCCACATAGAGCGGGCAAGTGTGGCGCACTGGCCAAACGAAACCGAAACTGTTGTACGGGAATGATTCTGTGGTAAGTAGAACTACAACACAACTTAGAACAACGTGCGCAAAGGCAATAAAACTGCCTAAAATCATAAAGTAGCTTTGCAAACAGGCACTGCTTCACATTTTCAGCCGATTTCAGGGATTATTACTGTCAGAGTGCAAACCTGACGATTGAAATCGTTTGCTGATTCACCATTCGTGCCCTGATAACAAAAACCAAACGCTGATGAAGAGAGCGACTGGGGTTAGGGAAGCGTGGTGGCCGCTGGTTGGAGGTCGGCGGCGACGATGGCAGCTCGTTCCACCAAGGCGATCTGAACGCCCGGGTCGAGCTACCCAGCGCACCCTCTCATTGCTCGTCACGGGGGATTAATGGGAAGGGATTGGAAGGACAGGCCCACACATAGAGCGGGCAAGTGTGGCGCACTGGCCACATTCGGGGCAATGAGGTGAGCGGTAGAGGGAAGGGTGGATGTGATGGAGCACCGCCCTGCAGGGAAAGGAATGAACCTGCAGAAGTCGCCAGGGGCGCGCTTGCTCATTGCTGAGCTGGGGATGCACCGGGGGTATTTTCGGCGGGCGAGGCGGTAATGCGTAAGCATATCACGATACGTAATTAGGCCATCTCTGGCTGATCGGGCCCCGTGGTAAGGAACCAGGCTGGCGCCCACTCGAATTGTAAATCCTCGAGCCGCGTCATGGGCCGCCTCGTTCCCCCGAGTCCCGAGTGCGCTGGGGTCCATAGCAGCTCTACCGGGGAAGTTGGAGGATTTGAGCGATAATTTTGAGTGCCAGTGGCGAAATGAGACCACGGGCAAAATTTTGAACGGCCTTCTTTGAATCAGATTACGATCGTCATGGTCGGCCTTTGTGACAAGGTGAGCGCAATTGCCGCCTCCTGCGCCGTGGCAGGGCAAGCGGTGCGAACTGTAAGGGAGCATAACGGGAGGTCGTCCGGCCGATTCACGATGGCCAGAGTATACGCATTGTAGTAACCGTGCCGCGTCCACGTATACGATATCCGGTATCACAGGTAGGCGTAGCTGAGGTCCTGCGCTCGTTGCATTCGGCGACCCGCATGGTAGACAGGGTGAATGTTGCGTGGTACAGGACGGACAAGTCGAGCGTGAATAGCGCGAGGAATGGGGGATTTATAAGCGGGCAAAGTAGGGGCACGAATCCCGAGTCAGTCTAGGATGTGCAGACCGGTTGAGGTAGTGGATAAGCGTGTTTTCTCTTCATGGCTCCTTTAAGCTCCTTGTCGTTGTTATGGATACCCAGCGGTCTAATCTGGCAGTGGAAGAGTACAGGGGTGCCGCTGAAGTGGCCGCTTTGTAGCAGTGTCAGCACTGGCATAAAGGCAGGGAAGGGAGTATGTTATTCTGCTGATCACGAAGGCCTGATTAAGTCGCTATCTCTAACTCACACAACCCATGCCGGCGGTTGGCAATCCTTTTTATGAGGCCAATTGTTTGGACAACATGTTTAGTTAACTGGGTGACAAATTGTCGATTCCGTTGTATGGGAAAAAATGGGATGAGATGCAGAGGCCGCGCGCGCGCGTGCTGCAGAGAGAGAGAGAGAGAAAGAGACAGGCAGACAGACAGATACAGACAGACAGACAAACTACCAGACCCAGGGAGGGCCGGTACAAAATGTAACATTTATTCAAACGACCAATCGGAATTGAAATGACCGAATCGAAATCGAATTGAAATGACCAATCGCATAAATTGTAATTGATGTTACTGTAGTTTTCACTTCAAGTGGGGATAATAGCCTATCATACCGTGGGGGTGAAAAACCTTGCCTCCCTCTCCTGGCTGGGCTAAAAAACACCCCGACGGTGGCAGGCTTGGTCTCGTCATCTCCTGACCAGAATACTTTAGGGGACAGAATGTTGTCAAGACGGCATCTTGCTCTTGCTCTTTTGGCACGTTCGGTGACGCTGAGGTGAAGTAGACGGTCATTCCTACTCCCGAGCATCGCATGTTTTCTCTCGTCCCTGCACCGGCACCGTTAAGACTGCAAAGAGAACCCCCATTAAACGCCCCCCACCTAGCCTTCCCCATTGTGATACCGCCCGTGTGGCACCGATTAATTAAGCCTCCTTGAGGCATAATTAGTAAGGGAAAAGTGGATTGATAAGAAGACTAGAAACAAACAGGGGAGAGCGAATAAGGAAAGATCTAGTTCACAACCACCTGCTTCCCCTTCAGAATTTCGTTCCAAAAAAATCAAAATGGCCAATCCGAAGTTGACTTGAAGAGAATTTTTAGCCACCTGTGGCTACCATCGACTCCCACTAATGTATCTGCTAATTCTTCAGTGGAATTGTCGTTCGGTAATTGCGGCTCACAGCGATCTTAAGTGCCTTTTTAATAGTCATTGTCCAGATTATGATGTTCAACAAGAATCCGAGCTTTTTAAGAGTAGGCACTTTGTGAAATTTATATCACCGAACTTTTGCAACAAAGCCAGATTGTACAACTCATGGCCATTGATGTCTTTATTCCTGGGTGTCTACCCTTCGCGTTAGTTGATTGATTCGCGTATTTCCCTAACGGGGTGCTTACGACCGGTCCTCTTGATCTTGCCCTTTCGTCCTGTAAACAAAAAGTAATAATGGGTGCAGGAGACGTCGATTCTCATCACGTTAGTTGGGGTTTCACAACAGATATGAGCGTCTGCCGTTTATTGGATTCGACAGCTGAAACTAACTTGGTTTCCTTCAACTCGGGTACTATACGGTTTTAGTGTTTAACACTTGCAAAGGGCGGATTACTTTCTTCGTGCAATACTTTAGATTTCCCTACGAGTAGCGACCGTGCACTCATTGTTTTCGAGATAGCAGTCTCACCGAGTACACCGAATTGTACAGTACGCACTTTAACTATCAGATAATGCAACACAAACTACGTCCTCCCCACTCCTCTCAACCCAATGGTCGTCTGCAGGCAAGGTGTTTACAGATAACCTCACTAAAACCATAACGATGACACAATTTATTGTTTGTTCAACCAAGAAAGATGGAATCAACACTTGCTGGAATCAGGACTCCACCGCGAATTGCCGAAGGAAAGGCAGAATAGAAGAAATTCGTTCAAGATGAAAGCCCTGATAACAGGGCGAACAAATATTACTCTGCGATTTTCCAGCGAACCATATCTGTGGCGAAGCAGGAGTGCCATAAATTTCGCTTTTCCGCGCTTTCGGAAAATAAAATACGGCGAGGGCTGTTGGCATTCCTTCGCAAGCGTAAATGTACAGACACTCAAACGCCGGATGAAATTCAACGCCTTACTCGGACGACGCGTGTCCTTTCGTTCGGGACCAAATCCTCTGGGGTTTTGTCAGAGGGGTAGTCGTGGCTATCCATGCGTAGATTTTATAGAGCACCCGCCTGTCCCGTTAACCCGTTCAAAAATAGGTCTCTCCCCTATTATAATAATGGCATGAACTTGTAATTCTCCAATTCTATATTAAATTCCGCGGCCGTTTCCCCACTTCGATTCCACGGCTGATTTTACAGTGCTACGGGTGGGCGTCTTAGCCCCCAGAAAGCGTCCCCGTTTCTTGGTCAACCCGCTACGCGGATGTAATTCAGAACCTCCAGATTTCCAGCAACTGGTTGGGCGCAAGGGCAGCTCTTTATGGTCCGTGGCCCCCAGGATACTGTGGGAGCTCGACCAGGGAGAAGGGGAGTCACAGCGTGGAGTAGACTGGACGTCCTAGACAAGAAACAATAATAAACGTAGCCGCCCTACAATGGGCGTCTTCTGATAGCTCGCGCCCCGAGTCTCCCCTCGCAGGGAGAGGAGGAAAGCGCGCGAAGTTACTCTCGTCCCACTAATGAAACGAGGGAGCCCTTTCAACGCGATGTCGGATTTCCGCTCGGTCGGCAATCAGCGCCTCTTCACTCCGTACTATACTCGGTTAGAACTCCAAAACGGCACCACCCCAGCATGTAGTGTATCACTCCGCAAAGCGCGGACCCGTGACGTCAGTGGCGCGCGTTGAAAGGGTTTGCTATGAATGCGTGATACCGTCTGCCTGTCTGACGCAGTTTGTCGTCACTGGAGTCGTTTGTAAGCATATTAAGTCACAAAATCACGGGAACGGCTCACGCCATGTTCAAAATATCCCAGTAACGCCTACTTGCGCCGGGCTTCGAGAAACATCTGGCTACGGTGATAAGGCACAGCGGCAACTTCCGGTGCGCCGTTCTTAAGTTGTCACCGAGTATAGTAAACCATTCATTCTAAAAGCTGCGTGCAGCACTGTGGAGGATAACGTTTTGCCAACAGTCCGCCCATTGAGGGCGCCTAACTCACTGTGAATGGGGCCTCGAAAGGACATTTCCGTCTCCTTTCTGGGCAGGTGGAACCGCAAAGCCCCGGAGAGTTTCCTTCACGGTGAGTTAGGCGCCCTAAATGGGCGGACTGTTAGCAACAATGTAGCCTCAACAGTGCTGCGCGCAGCTCCTGGAGCGAACTATATAACTTCAGTCACCGCCAGTGGCCAGAAGAACGAGCAGAACCCCGTCTCCGCCTCCGCCTCCAAGAAGCGGATCTTTTGTAGCCCGCGAGCAAAAGCTCCGACCTCTGATCGGAGCTGCGAGCCAAGGAGTAACCGTGACGTACGCGTCACTTCACGGTTATTCCGCACACGGTGGAAGGATGGCAAGTTGGGGTATCTGGTTCATTGTGACCATATCGAACAAGCAGGGCGAAATAGAAGGGGCATAAGATGGATGGACGACAACAGCGCAAAGCACAATTGTGTACTGGGTTCAGTCGTTTCGCTTGGCTGAGCCATACTGTGCGGACGCAAAGTCCTCCACTGAGGGGTAAGGTATTCACACGACGAAGTCCGCCATGTGGCCATATCGAACAAGCCGCGCAAAAGAGTAAGAAGGACGTCATAGGCAATCAACATTAATCGAAAATCAATACACCAACGCAAGCTGAAGCACCCACACTCACTCGTCAAGTCAAGCTGACAAGAACAGCGGGGCAAATGTCCAGTTCACCGGCCTTGTACATCTTAGCCCCGACATTATTTGTTGACTGTTCACCCAAACGCACACTGCTGTCAGACCAGCACCTGTTGCCGCAGTGTCTGCAAACTTTTCCCAGACACCAGAATGGCCTGGCACGTGACGCAGAGGAGCGGAGAAGGCTGACGTTCTTGTTGCAATTGACAGATGGGGCAGGACCGCTTGAACCACTTTTTAAGGGAGAGAGCCTTCTAAAAGATCGATGTAGACGAAATCGGAGGAAAAGGCGTGCAAAAGAAGACAGGAGTGTGGCAGCTTCATTCCACTTCTGCGCCGAATGATGTCGAAGAAACGTAAACTCCCATCATCGACCTGGATTTTTGGGCCCATCGGTAGCGCAGTGTGACGAAGGCATGACCAGTGCTTGCGGTTTTTAAGCTCCGTCACATCGGCCTCGAGTTTTCGGCCCATCGGTAGCGCAGTTGTTCGATAACTGACCATGCTTTGAAGCTCCATCACATCATCGACCTGGATTTTTGGGCTTATCGGTAGCGCAGTGTGACAAAGATAAGTAACCAGTGCTCGCGGTTTTCAAGCTTTAATTATGGCAAACGTGAATCAATAAAGGAGCACACGTATTTTTTGTTGGTGTACTAACAATCTGCACCGCTGCTGACTGGGCACGCACGCCGGCAAAGTAAGGTAAGTGCCGGTTGAAGTACGTATTGACACAGCTACCTTCCCGGAGAGTTGTGGTGAACGTGCCTGACGAATTGCAGTGGGAGACCCCTTATACCAGTGACCAACCTTTGGCACGCTATTAAAGTGGACAATGGTATTCCTCACTCGCGTTCGGCTCCTCACTTGCTTTGCAGTTTTACTCTAACCCGCCTCAGTCCCCATGCTGGTTTACATTTACCGATAAGCGTACCGATACCGATCTGTAACCGTATTCGCGTGGGTTAGTGAATTAGGATGACGATGACATCGGAAGATGCATGCAGCACCAGAAATTTGAAAACGACAAAGCCGCAGATATTTTGATAAGTGAGGTTGGAAGCATGGAGCAGCGTGACCATTGCAAAGTACTATTTTTAACGAGCCGTTAAGACGGCGAGGTTCCAGTTCACAAATAGATGAATGTTGAGATGGCAGGGACATTGTGACGAATTAGACCCACAGCATCGAATCGAAAGACAGCAAGAAAAATTAACCCTACAGCCCGCGACAAAACGGCTTTCCCGAGCATTTTATCTTTTTTTAGTCTTCCTGCACCTGATCACGTTAATGGCATGGTCGCCTTTCTTGAAGGCATCAACTCAGTGTCGCAATTAACTACGGTTGGAACTTTGGGTGCGATCGTTTCGGTGCAACCCTTCGAGGCGGACGACGTGAGCCACATCGGGCCACATCGGGCCTTGGACGACTTCATAGTTAAGGCCACCGAGATGAAGTATTTTATGCGAGCGCCGTACGGGTGTCGAAACCGCGGATCCTCTGAGGGCTTCACATTACCGTGTCTTCATGGGGAAAATCTGTCGGTTGGGAAGCAGCATTGCACCGAGCATTGGATTCGAGTGTGTTGTGTCCAAGCGTAGCAAACAAAATCACTTAGTACGTCCAGGGTACCACGCTTAGGATCAACTCTACGTCACTAAGTACCAAGGTGGTGATGACTTGGACGCCCTGTGTTCGTTAAGGTTCTTCGCGCTGCTGTTACGAGGCTGCTGAAGGCAGCGATTGAGCTCCGGCAAGTTCCCTCACCGTCTGCGTTCGACTTGCAGGTGGTATCAACGAGCTCGAACTGAAAGACGCCGAACTCAACAAGCTGAACGATATTATAGGTGAGCTGCTAGAAGGAGACGAGTTCGAACACGATTGCTAACGACATTTTTCACTCCCAGAGAGGGATACGCGGGGCTATCAGTCGGCTGCGATCGACCTCGAACGATCTGCTGGCAGCTGGCATTAAGTTAACCGGTAAGGGAACTTCACCCCGCCCACACGACCCCTCCCACGTCAGCTCGCACACGTCGACTTCGCCAGTTGTCCTGCCGAAGCTTCAGGTTTCAACATTCAATGGTGAGCCACGTGGGTGCAAGGGATTTTGGTTCGGTGCCGTGTAGAGAAGACGGCCCACAGCCACGTTCCAAATATTGACAACGCGGGAGCCAGCACCGAGGTAGCGTCGAGCGTTCCAGCGAAAAACTGAAGAACGCGAGGCCACGCCAGCCGCATACAAGGACAACTCAGCTGCTCCCGTCCAAGTAGACGACAAAATACTTGAAGTAAACGACGTGAACGAAAGGATGTAGCCACTACTGTGTGAGCTTGAGTTCGAGTACACCTTTGTTCCCGACTTCATGAAGGGTGAAGCGTTACCGGACATTCATAAAAGCCGGCTAGCACCAATCGTAGACGTAGTCCGCGAGGTTGCCTCCAAACGCAAATGTGTGTCCTTCCGGGTAAATGAAGACACGAACACCGAACAACCTTTGCTGATCACTTCTAGTCCTTGCGTCAGGCCTGGTAGAGAAGCAGAAGTACCTTATTGGGATGCCCCCCCGCAACTGTTTTTAATCTTTTATCGTGATTTTTGTGTGTTTTTTATTTATTTTTTATTTTTTATTGTGCTCGCGCTGAGTGGACATAGCGACAGTCACCAGACGCCTCCACAACAGCAACGTCAACTCTAGGCTTCAAGCCTCCCCGCCTGCCGTCCCTGCCACGCTCGCAAGCCATCTGCGCCCCTCCAGCCTGGGCCGAGGTGCTCTGATAAGCCATCCCCCCCCCCTTCCCCCTCCTCAGACAGTTTAACCACAGCCGCCGCTGTTTCTTCCACCGCCACATAGGCACCTCTTTATACACGGCGCTCCCCTTCCGCGTGCACACCCGCAAAGGTTGCCGCCTTACGATTCTGCCACTTGCACTCTGATTAAAACTCACACTGTTCCTCTCCTTCCACTTCCTTCCTTCCAACCTCCCCCCTGGGCCTGATGAGGTGTCGACACGCAAAGTCAGACAGTTTCGGGCCCCTCTCTCCTCTCTCCCCCCCTCCCCTCAAAACCTCAAAAGAAAAGAAAAAGGGAGCCTACACCTATCGAAAATGCGCTCGTCAGGAACGGGAGTGACAGAAAAGAAAACCCAAGGGGAAGCCTAAAACCGATCCAAGAACACCGCTCAACGCCAAGACATTCCGGGTTGGCCGCCATCATCTTCAGGACAGTCGCAGCAAGACTCAAGGACATGAAACCTTCCAGGAAGCAGGGCGCAGAGTTCGGTTGTCGTCCGCGTCACCTTGTCGGCGCTTGGTTGTCCTGAAAGCGGCAAGACGGCGCAAGCACCGCTGGAAGAGCACAACGAGACCGGGTTTGCCTACAGCTTTACAAGGACTGACCTCCTGGAACGAAAAGAAACTTTACGGTCGTGGACCTATTCTTTATCCACTAGGAACTATCTGGCGGTCTGGAGGAAATGTTAGATCCCAAGCCGGGTATGCGCGGCGCCGCATTACAAAAATTGCGTTTTGAACCTCCAAGAACGCTCCGAAGAGCTGTATACGCACGTTCAAGCTGTACCACAGGGCTGAGGTGTTCAAGACGCGTCAAAGCAAGGCATCAGCGCGTAGTTCCACTACTACATCCCACGGCGTTCTTGAATGTAGAGGAACGCCACCTGTCCAGTTCCGTCCGACCGGCTAAGCCCCGTCCAAGAAGGCGTGCTGCCATTCCCTCCGTCCCTGGTTTAAGCGAAACCTTGTCCCGCTTACTGCGAAAATATAACGCAGAGCCGCCACGTGACTGCGTGTAAGCTGAGGCATGCAGTAGTGGGCGGAAAGGTGTGGCGGAAGATTCAGCGATAGAATGCACTTTCCAGAGAATCGTTTGTGTGGTCTACAAGATTTCCTGCGCGAATTGCGATTACGCATGCATCGATGAATCGGGTAACTTTAAGCAGAGATTGAGGCAGCATCAGAATTACGTGAAAAAAAGCGAATAGCGTCGAATGCTCGCGCCGAGCACGTGGATGCAACGGGCCATAAGACTGATTGGGATAATTCAAAAATCATCGGCCAGGAATGGAACTTCAAATCGCGGCTTTACCTCGAGTCTTTGGATATACAGGGGACAAGTCACACGCTTACTTGGAATAAAGGGTCATCTCTCCGTCGAGCACGCGCTGCTTACGTCACGTGCTGAAGAAAACAGCGTCCATGCACTTTCCTTGATTGTAGGGTTTAACGCGCCGACGCAACGCAGGCGATAAGGCGCGCCGTACTGGAGTTCTTCGGATTAATTTTGACCACCTGGGGATCTCTAACGTGCGCCGAAATCTCGTACACACGGGAGTTTTTTGCTTTTCGCCTCTATTAGAAAAGCGGTCGCCGGGGTGGGAATCGAACCCGCGACCTCGTGCTCAGCAGCGCAACGCCTTAGCCACTGAGCCACCGCGGCGGGTCTCCATGAACTTTGCTTCACCTCATTGTGAACAAGGTTTTTTTAACTTTCTTTTTGTCCGTGTCTACACTTGTACTTCAACATGCCTCCCGACCAGACGGACTTCCGCCAAACCTTCGACTTCATTATTTTTGCGTGTCCCAGTTTAGTTTGGGGCCGATGCGTACTTCTGATGTTCACTTGTTGGCTATAGCCATTTGAGGTATTACTGTTCAATCTTCTAAAGCGTAATAGGAGGGCCTAGTGAGTGAAGTGCCGCAAGCACCACTTCGATACCACCTGTCAGCCCCTGCAATTGACAAAATAGGGCTGCGGGCGCTATAGATGACAAAGCCCTGAAGGTCATTTCATTGCACAGCACTTAAGCGCCCCTCCTGTGGTGTCACGGGAGACAGACGAACGAGACAATGATTAGAAAAGCGGAGGAGGAATGTATGGCGAAAGTTTGAGAGGGAGGGCGGTATGCCGATACGGCGCCAGACATCCTTTCTGGTGGCGACGCACTAACAGATAACCAAGAGAAGAAAGAAGCCACCGAAGATAGAGCGAGCGGGAAAGAGGAGTATGAAAGTACTATGACGCAAGGCGCGACACATCGTCCCCCGCGGCGTGGCGCTACGAGAACGCCTTAGCATATCGAGCCCCTTGGTGGGTTTGTCGATGCGGCGATCACTTCGTGAGCCGCAGCAGGCATGCGGCGAACAAAGACTGCTGTTCACCTGGCGCCCAAAGTTTGAATTATGAGTATCGTAATCTTCAGCCCAATTTATTGGCTGACAGGCGATACCTTTTTCCTTATTTTCTTGTGTGTTTCTGCTGAGCGAGTGTATACTTATCGCGTTTTGTTTTCTCTTGGCGGTAATTTAGGGGCCGACAAGCCCCGGCAACGCACTGTAACCCGTATTCCTTTCCAGCCTTTTTTGCGCAAGATAAGAGAATGCCAGGCCTGCCCAGTCGCGGCAAGGAATCGTTGCTTTACCTGTCTATCGTCAATCTTATACCGTTGGCGCAGTAGTTTCGCAAAAGGTATTCGTTATCACCAATGTCGGCATATACAGGTCGCCTGCACCTTGCAGCTGTGGTGGAAGCGACGGTTCGCTCTTCCCGAAATTGCGATACAGCTTACATTCAGGCATTTTTATCCCCAAAAAGAGAATGCACAACTAGGAACAGTTCCGAGGAAACGTCCGCCTTAAGCTTGGGCTTTGCTGCGTGTGCGTTTTCCCCGCGTCTGCAGTCAAAGCATGTTTTTCGATAGCATTTTTGATACAGCTGATCAGCTTCTGTTAGGTTTGTAAAGAAAGTATCACTACTTCGTTCTTTAGCGCCGCATGTTTTAAGGACGTATATACAGCATCAGCGGCCATATGCTTGCGAATTGGCGCGAAGACATTGAATGGCCCGGTCACCGCCATCTCGCGTTCCTTAAGATCCGTTCATGACCCTGCCAATCCCCCATCCCAGCACTGCCGCTCTTCGCATGCTCAGCGGCCACGGTTCACCGCGCAGCTTCCACCTAAAATGTTATGTGCCGCATTAACGCCAAATAATTCCATTGCGTTGTCTTTGCCTCTACTGCAGCTGACCTGCGCAACTTGGCAGTCTTACATGCCATAACTGTGCAACGGCTAGTCGTGGCAATGCAGTCCTCAAAAATAGTGCGTTAATTAGCTGGTGTGACATTGCCTAAGAATTCGGGGCGAGTTAATGATCTCGGGGAGTCAAAACCGCATCTTCGAATATCCTACTTCCCGTAGGCCTCCCTTGCATCTTTGAAGTGAAGAAACGGATTTTATTGCGAGTCAGAAGCTCTTGAGAAATGTGCAGAACAGAAAAGCTGCTAGCAAAATCTGGTATGCAATTGTAACGATAACTGTCAGCCGACATTTGAGTATCCGTGCACATTGCTTGTCGTTTGTTTCTTCCTCACATACGTTCAACCTCCTAAACTGAAAGCGATCACTAACTCATTTGTGAGATGAGTGCGACTAATCGTGGTTTGATGATGATGATTTAGGGTTTTATGGAACAAGGCCGACCGGGGCAAAGAGCGCCATGACAATTGTGGGATGCTATGAGGAGATATTAAAAAACGGAATCTAAAAAATCCACTACATTAAAATTAAGCTATGGAAGTTGGTGTATAGGCCCATAACAAAAAGTAAGAAATATTGGTATTCATGGTGTTAAACCCCACAATACTGCCATTGTTTTGTGACGGAACATGAGGCCAAGTGAGATCATGGGGAGTATGTTATGTACTTTAAAAAGTCAACATCGGCAAGGTAATTAAACACTCTTCTGTACTATCTGATAAAAATAATGAAGGGTGAAAGGGTATGCAATACCTAAGGGTATTTTTCATGAAAGTGACGTTTTCTCTCTATGTTGCACAGCTCGCATTCAATGAGCATATGAAGAACTGAGAGCGGACACAGCAGCTTCATTTCGGGGTAAATCTATTTTTATCACACAACGCTAGTTCAGTTTTAGGTCAATTATTACTTACCGGCACTCGGGTGAGCGTGCCCGCGACGATGGGTGGAGCTGGTTTCGTTAGGATCGTAAACGAGCGCCGCTGTGGCTGCAAAACCAAAACAAGACTTGGATACTCCGCCGGGTTGCACACGAGTCGTTCACTTTACTATAAACTCGGTATATTTGCAAGATCTGCACCTGGAGCGCTGTGTAAACGCGGAGATGGTCGAGAAGGAACGCAGCGGCTCGGTACACAAACAGCGTGGAGAGCTTTCCACTAAGGGGGAAATGTTAGCCCAACTGATCAGTCGCCTGC
>JABSTR010001377.1:0-39159 GCA_013339765.2 Haemaphysalis longicornis | reverse complement strand
AGAGAGTAAAACACAAAGAAATATTCAGCCAGTTTTGTTCGACAGCCTGGAGCAGAAAGAAATTAACACGAGGAAGCACTTGGTGGGCTGGCTCTGTTTCGCAGAACACACACACAAAAAAAAAAAAAAACCAAGAAGAAAGACTTGGCCTGCGGTCAATTTCCATTGACTGGTGTCGAGCTTCATTGAACGAGTATACAAAAAAAAAACACAAAAAGAAGCCCGCAGAATTGGTTGGGCTTCAGCTTCTGTGGAGGCAGTGTCGTAGCAGCATGCATAGGGATCCTGGAAAATGTAGTTGAAATGAGTAAGACGTCGAGGTTGTAGGCTACAGTCGGCATCGGCAGAATGCTGGGAGACAAACCTGGACAAAAGAAACGCTCTTGCGAAAAAACATGCGGCAAGGCCTTGTCCAACTTTTTCCATCGTACTTTAAGTGAACATCTTGTACAGAATGGTAGTTATTGCGTGCAGCGGAACACGACCGGCAGCTACCAGGTAAAGGCTTTTTTTTTTTTACCAGGTTCCTACTGCTTCGGTACGGCGGCAAAAGGCTCAAAAAACATATACCGAAGATAACTGCACTTATCACCGCAGGCGTTGATCGGGGACGGCTATCATGACAACTTTTCCATTTGTTAGGCTTGTAAACCACCCAGAGGGAGCTCCTACAAGAGTTGCTCCAGTTATTGTGAAAGCGCCGCAGCCGTTGAAGAGATTGATAGTTCTGCCTTCGCTGGAAAAGCAGTGTCTTTGCACTAGAATGACGGCGCTTCAACGCACAGAATGACCCTGTAACAACTACTTTATAAAAATTCAAGCCTTGTACGCATGCATAGAGAAGCTTCGCGTAAAAATAAAACTTTTCCACGTAAAGCCAAAGTCGAAAACGTTTCCGAATGTTCAAATAAACGCGAATTCTCGACAATAAAGAATGCTAGTAGAGCAGGCAGATATGGTAGGAGTGTGGTTTTCTTGTGTGCGTTGAACTTTTCATAGCTAAGAAACGGGACCGGACTGAATCGTAAATTTTTTTGTGCTGGCCAGTATTATAGGTACATATCGGTGCAATCGGGATTGATTGGTACGACCACCACGTATTTTATGCGAGCAGTCGCAGGTCGCACTGCGATCGAAGAGAACCTGGAGAAGTTGGGGATTAAATGTAGCACCACGTGACCTGACGGAGCGTGCCGTACCTACACAAATTTGTTGGCACGTTGGCTCCCATTATCGCCGGCTGCTATGGGCAGGTCGCTATCTATAAAGCCGGTTGCCGACTCAGCATTTCCAGCTTACAGTTGCGCATCGCGCTGTTCCACAAGCTTCTCCCTCTCCGCTTCAGCGAGCGCTCACCAACCACCTGTCCGGCAATAAATAAGAATAATGGCCTCGAAGGCCACGTTTTGATCTGAAGAGTGCACTAAAATGAAAATCGTTAGTTCCCCTCCTCTGAGAATGGAAACCAGGGCTCGATGACCACGGGGGGGGGGGGGGGGGGGTAAGTTATATAGATGTTAATGATTGATTTTAAAGATGACTTTTCAGAATTGCAACAACGTGCCGCTGTAGATCGACAAGGTTGGGACCTTTGGCAACCCATCCGAACGTTGGCGACATGTTGAATAGTTCTGTTGCGAGCCTACAGAATCGTAGCTATAGCCTCCGGCACGCTCGCGCCCCGTGACGGCACGAAGTTGCGTGCACCATTTAGCAGGTACGTTCGTGCGACATGCCCGTGCGGGCACGTTCACGTAAGACCACTCGTGCGGGTATGGCTGAAACATGGCAGGCACGCTCGTAAACACTAAGAAAGGGACACCGTGTTAAGCGGCCATGCTTGTGGAAGTACCAATCACTTGTATACTTAAGACGAGGGTAAGTTTGGCGAGTTGGTTTATATTCAGTTCTGGTTAAACAGCGCAACTCAGGTGACGACAAACTAAGAAAACGACACGACACATAGGCGATCCTGGCACTTCCCACCCTTTGGCTGATGTCAGCTCTCTTGGGTGCTCACCTTGGTATAGCAATGGTTTGCGCACCCAATGGCAACCGAGGTGTATGAGAGGTGATAGAGGCACTCTATATTCGCAGGAGGAGCGCGTGTTAGAAACAAACGATACCAGCGCTCGTGTGATCTCCGTCTGTACTCAGTCCGAATTTCGCCGCAAAAAAATAAGCGGAACACCTTAAGGGGTGTCTGCCCTATGCGGTCCATTATTATCTGTCGAATACCCGCGAATACCTTCAGAACAATTTCCCATTATTCATCACGGAGCAGAGGGAAGGTCGACGGGAAAGAGTGGAGCCATCAAAAATTTCCCCATAGTAGGCTCAAAAAACCTAAGAATGCTGCATGAAGCCTCAAGTGGTACGAGGGGAAAACACGCCGTTTCCCTGCTTGTTTTACGGTTGCTCCTTACATATATCAATCTTTCTTCGTGTGGCATCATCTCTCGGATTTACACAGGAATAGCTCCGAGCGCATACGCAAATTACAATTACGGGTTTTGCACTAAACATCGTCGCGTATATTAAAGCGAGCTCTGACACGAAAACACCGTGTTAAGCGTGAGATCGTTAAACAAGTAAAACGCTTCTTTTTTATTAGGAGATATCTCTCAGCGAGATTCAACAGCAACCGTTCAGCGACAACATATTTAAAATCCATTTAATCTTCGCCCGCACGAGAAAGCCCTCGAGGGTGCCGACCTTGGACATAGCATCTGCTACGTGCCCCCAAACTGCCGACGTCGGTGCTCCCGTGACGTAGATAGACGCGCTCTTATTGCAGGAGGCGCGCGTGTTCGAAACAAACGATATCACGCTCGTATGATTTTGGTCTGTACGTCCGTCCTTGCGCCGGAAAAAATGGGGAATACGGCGAAGCCCTCGTGGTCCATTATTTATCTGTCGCCTGCGCTCGCCGCAGAACGCTTCCAGAGAGGCAGCGATACGGCAAGAATGGTGGAGCCATCAAACAATGCCCCCATAGTAGGCGCTAAAAACGTAAGAAATCTGTCGAAGCCTCAAGTGGTACGAGGGGAAACGACGCCGTTTTCCTGAATGTTTTACGCTGCTCCGACATATATCAATCTGTCTTCGTATGATCAGTCTCTCGGTTTACACAGGAATAGCTCCGAAAAAATACGCAACATAAAAATTTCGGGTTTTGCACTAAACTCGTCGCGTATATAAGGCCGAGGCTCAGGCTTAAGGAAAATTCATCATTACTTGAAAATTTGGCCGCACCCGGAAACAACACCACCAGAAATTCCGCTGCTGCTGCTCCACACGCGCGCACATGTGACACAATACACACATCCACACGGGGGGGGGGGGGGTGACGAAAAATGGCAAGGCGTTACTATCTTGAAGGGTTATCAACACCAAGCAAATATTCCCATTCGCACGCACACATGGGAGATGTCCACGCTCAGATGTGTTTTGTCTGCGTTAAAGCGACAGCTATAGGACGTACGGTATTAGATATTTGTTCTCGGAGAATCATTCTAATCGCACAGCCGTATACCTGCCGCCGTGGTAGTTCGCATCACCCCGAGGCGATCGCCAGTAAATTCTTAATATTGTCTGGACGCTCACGGTCATTAGGTCGGTAGGGTGGCAGTAATAAGTGCCTGATTGATTCGCGTTAATTACCTTTTGCCTTAAATATTAAGATCAAAGCTCTTTAGCAAATCGTCATTTTTCGTGTCCGCGGTTAAAAATACCAAGAAATTGCCAAGCGCGCACACGTGAGCGCGGGCCTCGCGGCCACCGCCCGGCCGTTAACAAACCAAGAAAATACCTGGTGCTCGTGTGTGCGCGCCTCGCGACGACCTCCCAGCGTCCCCTGCGCACGTTTCTCAAGCAAAGCATACCCAGTTAGGAAGATTGGTCAAGATTTCGGTGACAATGCCGAGCGCTCATGTGTGCGTGCCTCGCGGCGACCGCCCAGCGTCTCCGGCGCATCTTTGTCAAGACAAGCATACCCACTTAGGGAGATTGGACACAATTGACCCCCCCACCTAAAAAAAAAAAAAACTCAAGCGTTAGCCGTAATCGTGGCAACACTTGCACAGAACGAGAAAGACACGTTATATACGTACACCCCTCCAAGGTGATGTCCAATGATTATCACTTCCAAAAAAATGAAAGAAGCTCACACTTAACAATTATGGAGTAAAGGTCGTTGCGGCAGCGAAGAAGAAGCAAATCACCTACAATCGGGGACTTAAACCGTCATGGTGGTCGTGAAGGTTGCGTACAGTTTCGCTGCCTTCAAGCCTTACGCGTGTAGTGTGAGCTTCCTTTTTGCTTTAATCTTCGCCGGAGATGGTGTAAAAAATAATTCTTTCGTGGCGGCGTTTCTATCCTTCACGCCTTCAGAAATCACGACTAACGCATCCCGGAAGGTATAAACTGCCCTGACCGTCCGCATGGCCGCACACGGGCCCTCGTGCACCGTACCCACTGCGCGCTCAGGAGACCGCCGGCGGGAGTGTCTTCGTGACCTCGCAACTGCCTCCCGTGCACCGCACTGGCGCGGTGATCGTCGGGGCGGGCTCGCGTGTGCAAACAGGCAGAAATCGAAGCGCCAACACTGCGGTAGCCCGGCTGAAGCGGCCCCTATAGATAACGGCCGGCTGACTCGCCTCTGCCAAGCGGTGGTTGCGAAGGCGCGCCTCTTCTGTATCACTTCTCCCATTCCGCCGCGCTGAATTGGGCTGGCGACCGCCTGACAGAATAGTACGTGTAATTTTCTTCTTCACGACGAACGTTTCGCGCTGCTGGGGAGGCGGCGCGGAGTGCGGGTGTCATTTCGGTTCTCTGGGATAGAAAGCGTTAACTGTTTACAAGGAAGCTATCATTGTCGCGCGAGTCCCTGGGCCTGTCTGGAGCGGTGCTTATTTGCCCGCGAAGGCGCAAGCGAGGCTTGGAGGTGTCGAGGAAGTGCCTCCGAAAAAGAGGCTTTGTTTGGGCAAGTTCTGAGCGACGGTCTTCTAGCGCCAGGGAGACCTCGGCTGCAGCGCATTTCACACGGTGTGACGCCCCTTGGAGGGCCGAACTGTTGTTGCAAAATGCGGTGGTTGCCCTCTGCGAAGTGGTCTTAGCCAAAGCGGAGGATATACGTTGGGAAGAGCGTCGAGTTGCGCACCCGGCTTCGCACGATCGTGCGACTCGTGATCCTGCTGCGAGTAATGCTGCTCACATCGCGATGTGCCGGATAGGAACACAAACGTTTTGTGGTGGTCTTAGAAAAGCCCTTTCACTTAGCATGCACCGGTTTGGGATACTGGGCCTGGGCTTTTCAAAATGTCCGTGGATCAGCTTTGCTACCATTCAGCTGAATGACCAATCACTGCGATCAATCGGGAGACGTTAGCCAATGACGAGGCCAATGCTCTGTCTCAATACATGCATGCGCTGTGACGTCGCAATGCGGGCATGATGTTCTGCATTGTATGATGTCACAGAGTAGACATTTTACAAGTCTTATGGCATGTCTGACGCAGTCATTCGTTCTATTTGCTCCCTGAAAGGGACTCTGCAACACTTCTGATACACGCTTTCACTCTTTCCTTCACGTCTGGAAGCATTGTCAAAGCTATAGTTATCGACAGTACGGAGCGGCACTGCGTGATTTGCTCGTCGCTGCAGATCCGCCTCCCGTTACTGCTTTGCTTTTGTGGCTTTTTAACAAGTGTGTATCGAGTGTGGTTATTACAGCAAATGAAGGAAAGCCGCAGAATAGCCGCTACACCGCTGTAATGACGTAATTTGAGCGCTCTAAGAACGCCAAGGCTGGGAAAGAGAGAAACTTTTCTGGAGCAAGTTTTTAAGTTATCTGATAGGCATAGAGCAGTAATTTTTGGCTGAGGTACGTAACTCGTGAACTCCTATTCTAAGTACTGGATGTGTTGGTTGACTACGTTCTGAAAGCATTTATGATTTAAAAAAAAAAGTTTAGAAAAGTTTACAAGGTCCCTTTAAACGCAGCGGTGGTAGACAGACACAATTGAGGCGTTTTTTTTTTTTTTTTTTCGAATGAGCCAGATTCAGAAACCGAAACTAATTCGGATAAAAATGCAGCGAGAAGAAAAACTCGGCAACTTTCCCCTAAAAAAGGGGTAGCAAGAAAACAGTTGTCATAATGCCCTGAAAACGTGTACGCAGATCGTAGTTCGTATCGAAAATGAGCCAGATCCTGCTGTTTCACGGATCAAAATGAGCCAAATCCATTCGCCCAACGGGAGTTTGCTTTTGGCTTGACTGTTCCGACTGTTTCGGGGGTGTTTTCGTAAGTTTTTTTTTTCTTTTCGAAGCTGGCTCACCATGAATTCAGGCCATAATTCGGCGAAGGATCTGTACCAATGTGTCAACGGCGAAGTCAATGGAAGAAGTGAACGAAACGAAACTGAGAGATGCGATACAATGATTTCATTTCGTCCTACCCGTCCCTACAAAATAACTCTGGCTATATTTATTTTTTTATCCTATATTTACCATTTTAGTACCTAACAAAATAGCCACCGCTTACAAGCCCCGGTAACACCCCCCCTCCCCCTCTGAGACTACGAAAGAAGATACGAGCAGCCTTCTTGTGACGCGTTTTGAAAATTCATGGCAAAGCAATGAAGAGCGCACTTACTTCCTGAGTGCCTTCAAGCGTGCCCCAGAAAAATATTCTAGGAAAGAATTCGAAGAGCTGCTAATAGTGCCAAGAGAACTCACCTGCTCCCCATGTATAGGCCTACTGTTCTTGAAGCCCTGTGGCATAATTTAACGCCATTTTTACCAAAATTTCATCACACCATGCTTGGAAGTCAATTTAAATAAAGTTTTCATGATATGCCGCATCAACATGAGTGTTTGAAATCAATATAAGCCAAATCCGAACTTATCACCCCAATCTTGGTAAAACTCACGGCATAATTTTTAATTACTTGCGGCCATAAACTTCCCCTGGTTGACATGTAAAATATATCATATAATAGCTTTAACAGCGTTGCATTTAGTTCCGCCAGAGTCCTTCAATGATTTACTGGTCACGAAACTACTCCGTAACTTAATGGGAGAGCTTCATATGCTGCGTTTGGCCGCCGCGCGGTGGCGCCACCATCTCACTGAGGTCACTACTCGGGTAGCGTTGCGCTGGCTCGAACGGCGGAGCCGCGGCGAGTTGTGTTTGTTTTGTGCGGGGAAAAAATGTAACGTGAATCTCGCGCTGTTATGATGCGACATAGAGTTAATACTACTGACTCTAGAGGAAAAGCTGCCCGGCCAGCCCGTGCATTGAAACCGTGCCACACTCGGGCGCAGACATGATGCCAATCTCACAGCGTTGCCCGCTGTCTTTTTGCCTAGTACAGTTCCCGGCAGTAGTGGGTTTTCACCTAGCAACATACGCATTCCATCATGGCAGCCACCGTTGCTGTGTGTGCGCTATAGTGAACTAGAATACTATTCTAGATAACTATAGTGTGCGCCGTGACAACCTTGCTGTGCAGAACCGTTGTGTAAAGTTTTTCCTGTGGTAGGTAGCGAACTTTTGTGCCGTGCTGCCGCGTTCGATGCAGTTTTGCATTCTCCGCAACTGAGAAGGGTAGCGCGTAGAATAGCGGGTACTTCGTACGCTCGGAGAGGTAGCTTTTGCGGGTGCGTCAGGGGAGCTCGGTTGTCACTTCGGAGTTGAGCGGACGTGTTTTTTCGTGCTCCTGTGCTTCGGAGGGGCTTCATTTCGGCGGCCCGTTGCAACCGCGGGCCGTTGGATGTCGCCCGGCTTTCGCTCTGCCGGTGTGGGCGATCGAGTGCCAGCTCCGCCCCCCCCCCCCACCCCCCCTGTACCCGTCTGTCGGCCGCACTCCTATCCAGCGAACTCCAAAGCGGTCGGGACCGCCGCAGACTTCGCTCTTCGTCGCAACCAAGCTCACCTCCGCGCTTCACCGTTCCCTGCGAGGCTTCTCGTCTCCCGGACGCAGCATTACGCCAGCCAACAGTGTTCGTGGTGTGTTGTGTGCGACGGAATCGACCACAGTGGAACTACTCTTCTCTACTCTTTCCTTACCTTTCTGATCTTTACTTTTCTCTCTCCTATCCTATTTCCCCTACTATTCCCGCTTCTGGACTGTGTTAAATGCAGGTGAGCTCCCGTGAGAGCTTAATAATATCCCAGTTCATTTATTTTCTTCTTCTTTAAAAAGAAATCACTTCCCCTGATTGCTTTTTCCCTGATTTTTTTCCCGGTGCCTTCCCCCGTATTCGCGCATGCGCTGTTTGTGTATATATCCTTTTGTGTATCGTAAAAGAGTTCAGTTGATATGCAGCGCTAGTCCTGTGTGGTCTTTTCTTGGTTGTAATAACACTCCGACAATTACAAGCAGGCACGTATGTTCACCCGGTTCGAATGAATTTATTGTTTTCCACACAGTACTCCGCGCTATGCAAGTTTTGTCCACAGCTAAGTACCCTACCAGCATATAATTTGGAATGCGCTCACAACCCAGCCCTACTACCCCTCTCCACCTGTTCCTTTCCTGAGCTGTGGGAGACACTGTTGACCAGCTGTCAACCGGAGGACGCAGACTCTTCTGGTGACACGGGCCAAGACGGCAGAGGGCAACGCATGGATTCCCGGACTAGGGGTTTCCACTCTCACATTTGAGCTCATTAAAATGTTTTGTCTCTCTCTTCTCTCTCTCCCGTCTGTACAGCGCTAATTTAACATGCTTCACACGCCTCCTCCCCCCCCCCCCCCCGTATGCCTCAGCTGATTGTTTTCGCAATCTACTGAGGTGCTCTTTCAACTACTGCTTTTCTAGCGAATGGAAGTTCAAACTGAACAAAGCTTCCAAGAAATGCTTGTAAATGGAAATCGTATTTGTGACTGCACTTTATGCTAAACAAACACGCTTTCTGTGCCTGTGTCTGTGCCTGTCTACGAGGCCTCTGCAGCACGTGTGTCAACTTTTTTCTCCAGTTGAAATGCTTTTAGGTAGTGGCCCTTGCATTAGCTTAGATTCAATAACCGTGAAATACCCAAGCCTAATATTACTATGTTATGTGCATCACGAAACTCACTCAAGGGATTGTGGAACTATAGCTTTCAGTACTTCCAACCACAAAGAAAGTAGTGCAAGTGTTCATTAGTCGCTGCAGGGCTCGTTACCTTTTAAAATTTCATGCCCCCTCTCCCAGAATAAAGAAAGAGGAAAAATGTGTGAGGAACCATTTCCAGCAAAGCTATGGCAGGTTTAAAGCCAAAAACAGACAGGGCTAAAAGCCAAAAAACCTTTTTGAAGAAGAAACAATATCATTATTAAAATAACTTAAGCACTGGAGAAGAGGAGAAGAACGAAATAAAGAAATACAAGTAGAGGCAGCATAAAGGAGCAAAAAATGAACAAAGCAAATGCAATTCTACGAGGCAGTTAGTCACGAAAGCCTGCCACGAAGGAACATATGCTTCAGGATAATTTTTTTTAAATTAGAAATTATGTGCCCTATTTGATCTTGTACACAGAAAATCAGACATATTTCAGTGGTTTTAGACAAGATGGAGCTGAAGTAGCCAAATCAGTTCTTGCCTTGAAGAAGCAGATTGAAGTGAATAAGAGAGAAAAACAGTCACAGGTGCTGAATGCATGCAGCATGCAGCATCCATGCAGCATCCATGCAGCATCCTTCGTTTGCCCATTTTGTCGTTTTGCCTGCATGTTTTATGTCTCTCTTTTTTTCGCTCATGGTGCTGTCTTTGTACTGGCCATTTCCACGCCATGTTTTTTTCTCCCGAATTTTTTATCCTTTATTTTTATCCTTTATTAGCCAGTCCTTTCCTTTCCTTTCAAGTTTCCTGTTCCCATTTCCACATGTAGCACAGCCAGCTGGGCAGTTCTTCTTCTTTCCTTGGTTAACCTCCCTAGCTTTCTTCTACAGTTTCTTCCTTTCTTTAAAGTCGCACATTAGGTCATCTTAGCCTTGCTCTTACCATCACAAACTTCCCTAGAGGTCTGTCGGTATTATTGGTGGTGAAATAAAATTTGTTGGATGAGAATTGCTTGTACATATGACCCTCTTGCTTTTTCTGTGTTTATTTTTGCTTGTTCTGGCAGCCAAAGAGTAATGTACGTATGAAAAGAACTTGTGCGCAAGATTTTATTGGGCTCAGCTTGCACAAATAACTTCTCACACCTCAAACAAAACCGGTGGAAGGATGAGAAGGTAAGGCTGGCAATGTCAAATTTCTTTTTTTCGTTGCCGGAATTGCCACACGGAATATGTTCTATGGTGTGAAGCACATGATACACGGGCTGATGGCATTGTGATGGCCCATTATTTTTCATGAAAATAACAATGCTGGTGACTACAATCTGAATGAGCATTAGCCAGAACGTCCATAATCAGCTACAGCATTACTGGAACCCAGCTTCGGTAATGCGGCTTCGGTAATGCATCATCCTTGCTGCTGTGAGCACGCTCGAATGGAAGCGTGGAAATTCCACAAGGTCTGGTGTGACACCTTTGCGGCCACCGGTTTAATGTTGGCATAAATGAGAAGGCTGTGCTAGACATATCGAATTCCTTCCTTCTATCGCGTATCGCATTCGCATTCCTTCCTTTTATCTGGTGTATACAGCTGAAGAACGTCTCAGGTGGCACTGGCTGAACCGATACGTGCAGATGTAACTGTCGCAAATAATAAAATTGAGAGTTCAATTTATTGTCCGCTTTCTTAATGACTGTCATATGCAATACACATTAAGTGTCTGAATACTCTATATTAGCGATTGATAGTCTCATGCTAGGCAGCCTGATTCACCTGCAATAGTTATGTTTAGCAGCTCTTTCAAAATTAACCACTATGATTGAACTAATGAGGGGCAATAACAGTTTATAGGTTCACTAAAATTAACTTACTTTTCAAGGGAGACGTATATCCTTCGTCAACTTGGCCTTGCACAAAATACATGACGGTCCCATCGCGACCCAAGAAAGCGCATCCTAATATTGAATTTTTTTTGTATCGTGTGATAAAATCAGTTTTATTGTTCTGTTTTCGCTTCTTTTTTTTTTTGCAAGGATTGCAAAGAGCAGAAGCGGAAAGGCACACCGTGCAACATATATCTGTTCGTGTTTTTATCCTTCGCGCTTCTGCAGCGTTTTTAGATGTCCTCAAGTATGTACCCACTCATCGAAACGACAATACTATTGGGCTATCTCTTTTTGCGTTCTGTGTGCATTCCAGAACAATCAGCGGATTCATTCAGCGTAGTCTGAACTACGCGCACTTGGTTTTTTGCATTTTTTTTATTGTATTATCGATAGTCCCGCAGCAGACCGTGACTACGGAGCTACCGTATGTGTGGTATTTAGAACTTCTGCCTTAAAAAAAGGAGCAATAGAGATTGAAAAATCCGTAAACACGACGGCGCAGCGCTTGTGCCAGAGGACGCAGAAGCCGTTGCCGTTCGCGGCCGAAGTCTACGGTAATTTACTTGGAAAAATAAAACCGCATTGAAGGTAGGTGATATACACAATGACTGGACTATTCATCGCTAAATACTACGAAAAAAAGCACACTTAATCAGCGCGCAGACACCAAAAGCAGCGAGCGTTTGCACGCCAAGAGCTAGCCAATATGCCGCACGTGCGGCGGCTGGATGCCCTTCGTGCGGCGGTGGCGCCTGTAGTGGCGCCCGCGGTCCCTATAAGAAACGAGCGCCGAAGTTTCGGGACCAGTAAGGTTCCGCTAACAAACTTCCGCTTGTTTCTCAATTTGACATTTAGCGGATCTGGCTCATTTAAAAAAAAACGCCTCGATTCTTTAATGAGACGGAAGAGGTCAGCCCTGCATAATGCTGGGCTTGCTACTTCAGATGCTTCGTGAACATGTAATGAGGGTTAAGTGCCAAAACGAATCGTAATAATAAAAAGAAGGGGAAAGGAAGTAACATCGGACGAACACACGCACATACATATACAAAAAAAATAGCCAGAGAGGCAGTATGGAGCTGGAGCCTAGTTCAGAGTCTCTAAGGAAACGCACACAAGCTTTAAAACCCCGCAACGAACTGTCTTTGCTGTACCAGGGGCCTAAAAAGTCCTTCATGTTCGAACTATCGCTGTGTTCGAATGCGGAATTCATGAAATCAAGGAATTAACGTTTTAGTAATCACACACACAAGCTGCGCATGCACTTTACTTTTGTTTTTCGACTTCAATGAACAGCTAGATGACTCGGAGGTCACATTTATTGAAGTTCAGGGTAGGTAATTCCCAAACCATAAAATGTGTCGTTGGAAGAATGTGGTATACAGTAAGGCCATCTGATTTTAGTTTGTGCTAGTTTCTGCAGGCTGCCTGTGTCATATGGTGATGCTTCGAAGAAGCGTTTGGTAGCGGAGGCGGCTTATCCCACAAGCCCGTCTCCCCGCTGCTCGCGGGGGATATCTGTAGCAGATTATGAATGTTTGCGAGCGCTCACCTCAGGACAAGACGACCCAGCTCCAAGTCTTTGTCAGGTGCTGATCCCCGGGTATAGTTTTGTGTTTATCCATCGTACTTATTTCGTACAATGTTCATGAAATATATGCCACATTGCTTGTCCAGGGTAGGGATTAATATCCGAGGCTTGATATTCATTGACAAGCTTAACTGGCGTGCTGTCAGGTATGAGTGCGTCGCTAGATTATGTAAGCGCACAAAACCAATTTACATGATAATGTATAGCCGTCGCATGATACTCTGAGGAAACGCTTCTTACGGAGACACCGTTTGTATATTTCAGGGCACTGGAATTACAATCAGCTCCATGCATACGCCGTATTCGCGACGCTGGTCCGTGACACACACCTGGTGCTCATATATAGACCGAATGTACCTCACTAAGATTGCGTCAGAAACGTCGTAAATACACCAAATTTGCGAACACAGTGACGCCTCCACATTAATATGTATTTTGAACGTGTGCAAATTGTAAATCTCAGTCTTGAACGTGCCCCAAAAGCAGGGGCGACAGTGAGAAGCAGGCCGGTCCTGTGGCTGATTCTGAAACGCGGGTCGCTAGGGGGATTTCAGGGGCGCCCCTACAGGCAGAGCTCGATGCGTATACCACACTTGTAGGCACCCACGAATCGTGCCCGGGCTAAATTAAATATATTTCGCTGTCGCACATGTGCCAAGCAGCACACTGGACGTCCCTGTCAGCTCCCATGTGGAAAATCTGGACGACGGCAGCCCCTAGGCAAATCCCGTTGGCTTCTTGTTCACGAACCATGGCAACGACCAATTTCGGCTGCACTTGTCAAATTTACATACGTCCTACTTAAGGCATGACTTACCCGAATAAGCTTACGTGTCAATGTCATCCTCCCGTGTGTCGCTCGATCCTTCCCGCGTACGTGAGACCAAGGTTAATACCACTGCCGCTAAACAAGCTGTGCTTTATTTATTGGCACTAATTGATTAGAATAGGTGGATTTTCCTCGCAATTCATCTGGGCCCAGCGGGTGCTTAGTTATACGCATTCAACCTCGTTCGCACAGATGAGCCTGCAGAGCAACACGCAAGCGGGCAGCAGACCACTCGTATCGGACGGAAACACCTGTAGAAATGGAATTGGGACAACACTGCTTCGGTAACACACACCTGTAATGCCTCATTGACACACAAGCCTGAGTTCTAGAGTTTCTCTAACATTTGGGTACCAAACTACACAGGGCGTCTTTTGTAGGTGCTCTGCTTCTCTTGCATGTGACCAAGCTTATGTTGAGATGGCAGTATTGTTACGCAAAGACGCACGTGTAATGTGTCTTTTACGCGCAATAAAGCGGTTCTATTACTATATGAGGTGAACTAACGCATGTTTGGTCCCCAACGAACCTTTTCGTCGTACGTTTAGCTTATCATCTGAGAGAAAAGACCCAAGAACGTAAAACCATAAATTTAATGCCCAGCCTTTTGATTTTTTTTAGATGCGGTTACAAATGACATGCATGCTTTGTTATAAGTGAATTCACCAAGCTACATAAATCTACGGGAGCAGCACAATTATTCCCGCAAGAGCGTTATTCGGCTCCTTGAGCGATTTTTTATGGGCTCAAGTCGTCCGGAGTAGCCGGGATTTTCAGCCGTGCTCACCAAACGTCCACGCAAGAACGTTATCACCGACAACTGGAAACGGTGACGCAGCAGCCAGAGGCGAGCGCCCGCCAAATCCTGGGACCGGGCGTAGCGACCACGGGATGGTGAAAAGGAGGAAGCTCGCCGATGAGTGGCTCCAGACTCTGCTGATGACGGATGTGGTGGGAAATCCGCGCCCAACTTTGAACTGACTGGCATTTAGTGGTTGCTGCGAAAGCGCCCAGTCCTCGAGCAGCAATCACCGGCATTGCAAAGCGTATTGCAAGAGCGGCATTTCGGCATGAAGGTAATAATGCCATGTGCATGCCAAGCAAACGCCTGTCACTGGCAACCGCGGTCGAAAGCGCCACCAATTATGCTTATCGTGAGGCGGGTGTTTGCTTTTGTCGCAGCTATGTAAACTAGGCCCTAGCCTCGCTCGCTCAGGTGACCTTGCTTTGTGGGCATGAATGGTGAACGCCGCAGCTCCGTTCCAAAACTCGCCCTCGACGACGAAATAACGGTTTCGCGTCTCACTTCTTAGGACATAGACGAAGATGTACTCTGCAACATTTTTTAGGGCGCAGGACCTAAAATCTACAGTTACGTGTGCGCATTCGCATACAAACCCAGCGCAGCGAAAGCTGATGTGAGGGAGCTAGTATACTAGCCCCCTGATATCAGCTTTCGCTGCGCAGGGATGATATCGCCGTAACGTGGCTTTACCAGCCGGCTCCAAAATGCTCTAGGTCCCTGGTAGGCAGGCATTGTGATAGTGCCCACGGAGGATGATGATACAGCTTCATTCATAATTACGTCTGGGCTCTGCGAAAGGAAATGATTGCCGTGTTCATAAAATTGGCCGCGTATCTGCTTACCTCGCTGCAAATGACGTGGAAAGACGATAGTCTCCTGCTGCCCCCGGCACGTAAATGCCCCTATTCTCTACCACCGCCCACTTCCAAGCGAGATTCCGTTCCCTTGTGGGTACGGGCCCGGCACTTCCTGTGCGCACGCAGCGTCGTCTACCGGTTCGCTTAGAACACTCCTCCTAATGCTTTGAGCGGCTGTCCCGTTGTTCGTACTTACTAGCCTTGGGGTAGGATCGGGGGTTTTGGCGCGAACGACCAGAGTCCGAGTCCCAGCAGGGCTTGAATGTTTTGCTAAGACCCGCCATTTTTTAGTGTGAAACGTTCTTTTGGCTCAGTTCTACGCATTTTTTTCATAAATCAGGTTGGTTTGGGATTTTTTTTTTTTTTTTTAGGTTGGTTTAGCAGTGGGACGTGGCATATCGACACGTTCAACTAACTTCCTGCATCGCACCGGGAGAGCCTAGCTTGAAGCTATCTCGGGATGGAATATCGCACATCGCAGTGCTCGCACGCTCTTCCCCTCCCGCCTCGCTCCTTGCACGATAAACACGGTAGATGTTTCCTCAAGTCTATTCCACTTTCCCGCGTTAGCACTGCTCGCGCGCCGTCAATTGGAACCTTTCGTTACTGTTGCAGTTTGAATGCCGCCTTAAAGCCGTGGCTCGGGCTCGAGCCCTTTTTGTATTTTAGGTCAAAACATTGTTTCAACGCGTCAATCGTGCACACTTCTATTTTTAAATTAGAACAACGCTGCTTGTACCAGCAATGTGTTGATGTTACTGACTTCTTTTTGCTGAACAATGTTGACAGGTATGAAGTGTGGTGCCATATTTAGTAGTTTAGAAAGGTTTTGCCTCAATAAAGTACTTGTTCAAGAATCTTTTTAGCTTTTGGCCAGGTGACTGAATCAGGGGACAGACAGACAGACAAAAAGAAAGACCATCGTCTTTAAAAAGCGCAAGCTTTCTTCAGAATCTTTCGTGTAGCCATTCTAGGAATCGTACCTTCCGCGGATAAGTTCGTCTTCATCATAATTAGCTGCCGCTGTATCCGCCCAATAGTCCCGGCGGAAGAAGTTTCGGGGACAGCATCTTCGTCAAACTTTCCTTTATTGCCACCGAGCTAATCCCCCCAACGATGGCGCGCAAGTGGAAGTAATGCCAAATTAACAGCACCTCTAGCCCCATTGCTACACAGCTCGATGTTTAAAGGAGTCATGAAGAGAAAATATAACTTCTTTTAATTTGAAAGAACTAGGATTCAGTATCTCACTCAAAGATGTTTTTTAACGAAAAAACAGCAAGAAGTATTTAAAAACTTTCAAATTTTGCGCCACAGTGACGTGTTATAAGCAAGAATGACGTCATACGGACCAACAATAAAAGATAATTTTCAGTGCGTTAACTGCACGTTAGCATTCAAGTGATGCGGTCAAGTGGAACTAGAGGCCCCATTACAGCCGTCCAGTCATATGTCGTCGCGACAGATCACTTAGGCGACCGCCAATCGCACAAACAAGGTTCCGTGACGTCATAGAAAAGTTGCGGGAAATTGGCTAGGGCGTCGCGACTGCTTCACACGTCTTCTTTAATATCTCCGTTATTTGTTCGAAGATTGCGATGATATTGGTATCATTGTTATCGGGACTAAGCCGTCTTTTTAATAAACCCAACTTGTATTTTGTCTTCATGGCTCCTTTAAATTTTCCTCGCAATGCAGGCTTCTTAGAACGTCTCACAAAGTATACCATGACACGAAGAGCTCAAGCGCGCCGCTATACCGTAGACCGGGGGTCGCCAACCTTTTGAGGCAAAGGGCCTAGTTGCATGAAGACGACACGGCGGGGGCCGGGCGGAAAATTGGGGAGGGGGGAGGGGGGTCTTTAAAGGGAAAAGAAAAAAATCGGCGAATTGACCATAATATTTGATATTAATTGACAATAATCTGGCTAAGTGGGTCAATGTAAGAGACAATGGGATAAGGGATAACGTAAGGGACAATGCCATCTGGAAGCGATCTCTTTGTTCCTGTCTAACCTCATTTGTGGTAAAAAGAGCCATGTCGGCCTTCAGATAGGAAGTTTCAAGGGGGGGGGGGATTCTGACGTCGTGCCGGGAGCGGAATAAGCCCTCATTCACACAGCCGTCACCTTCTCCGTCACGGCACCGTCACGTCAAGAAACCGCGACGGAGACGTAAACGGTGCGTACTGGAGCTCTCCGTCAGAGTACAGGGTCGTCTGCCTGGTGATCAGTTTAGCCTAGAATTGAGCGTGCTTAATCTGAGAAGTAAAGAAAATGGCTCGTGCTCACTTTTCGCTCAATTTAGCCGTAAAAATTTGTTTTCTGATTAGCTGGTTTACCGCGGGGCATGGTCCCGTCGCGTTGACGGGACGGAAACGTAGAGCTCGGCCTCCCGTCACCGTCGCACCGTTTTCGGCTTCGGCGAGGAATCGCCCGAAAAATTCCCCCGCATTTCCCCGAGGGGGAGAATGTGAAAGTGCGCATGCACGGTTGTCGGCCCGCTTGCGGCGCTTGCGCTCGGCCCCCGCAGCCCACCGCCTCGCCGCCTTCTCTTCCATCTCTTCCATCGGGTTTGTAGTATCACGTGTACACCACGCAGTTATCAAGCCGCTATAACGCCGCTGAGTCGCCAACGCACGCCGCTGACGACGTAGTTTGAATGCGTTAAAGATATAAGGCGCGTCACTAACACTGATATCAGCGTCGCGTCCGTGGCTTGGTCGGTAGAGCGTCGCGCTGCGGCCGCAAAGTCCTCGGATCGAAACCTGGCGCCGGATGCTGTTTCTTTTTTAAATATAGAGGAGCACTGCGGACGCCGCCGCCGCCGCCGGTGGATGGTTTGGGGTCGCTTATAAAGTGCATTGTACTTAAAAACCGTCGCCCATGACGGAAGACGGTGACGTGACGGGGGTGAAAACGGCTGCGTGAATGAGGGCTAATACTGTCCCACGGGCACATGCGACCACCCGCGGACCGCAGGTTGCAGACACCTGCCGTAGACGGACGCACCAAGTTGCTCGCAAGCACCCTTTTGATCATTTCCTTGTTTTTCCCGATTCAGTGTCACACGCATGCGCTACGAGTTTGATCAAGCTCGAAAAATGAAGGTGCATCTGCACGATAAAAAAATTAAAAGAACTGATACCCGATTTACGTTATCGCATAAGTTGAGAGACAGCAAACACAGGGAAGACGGGCAAAAACGTATTAAATGGGAATTTCCACTCTCTTGCGCCAAGACCTACAACAAGCTTGTTGTTTTTTTTTTTAAAAAAACAAGTTAATTTTTTAAGAAAACAGTACAAGTACCACCTTGTGACCTCTGAAGAAAAGTTAGGGGAACTTTATGCTTATATAACCCCCCCCCCCCCACCTGGCATTCGGAGTTACACAGAATTTCGATACACGTTCCACAACTCGTGGTCGGCACTGCAAGATACACAGGAGGTAGCAAGGCATTAAACGAAAGGAAAATACATAACTTGTCAGTCACGCGTGTTTCAGCAGGTTTGATATCGTCACGGGCTTTTGGGGGTTGCGGGAGCACTGCGACGGCCTCGGGATATCGGCGCTTCCTGCTGGGCATCCGGTGAAGGCATTGCTCCAGTTTGGCTGGCCCCCTTTTTGGTGGGGCTTTTTTTTTGCCCGTGGTGGAACTGCACGCAGAAAGCTCTACCTGAACGGCACCTGTGGGGGTACGTTGCTGCTCCCCCGTTCCCTTTCCGACAACCTTCATGGTGGTGCTTGGCGTTTGGTACTTTGCAGGGCTGGGCACAGACATTCCTTTCTTGGGTCTGGACATGCGCGCTGGAGGGCTGTGTGCTGCCGCTCTTTTAAGTGCGAATGCACTTTATAAGCGACCCCAAACCTTCCACCGCCGGCGGCGGCGGCGGCGGCGGCGTCCGCAGTCCTCCTCTCCCTAGCAACGGCGTGGAGCGTAGAGGAGCGTCGGTAGCAACGGCGCAGTGACGTCACTTCACCACGTGACCGCGCTCGCTCCGCCTCCTCGCCGTGGCTGCGCGGGTGCGCGCCGCTCCCCGCACCGCTCCTCGCGCCGTGACGTCATGGTATGACGTCACAGCGCGCCTCCTCTCCCCAGCAGCTGCCGCGCGCCTCTCTCTCCACCGTGACGTCACACTCTCTCCTCTCCCCCTCGCTCGGCTGCAGCTGCCGTGCGCCGCTGTCCCTCTCCCCTTGCGCTCGCCTCCTCTCTCAGCCACCTGGCTCGGCGCGCTCGGCGCGGCGTACCCCCCTATATATACAGCGATAAACTGCCAGACCTCCGTGGGTCGGCTCGCGCGCGCTCACGGGCGAATGCCAACGGATTTTAACTTTACTCCCCCTCATAGCATCACCCCGTGCATTCGCACTTAACCATGTTCACCCTCGGGGAAATGCTTGGGAGTTTTTTTCTTCCCCGCACTGGCTGCTGCTGTGCTCTCCGTACCATAGGAAGGCTTGACACTGGTGGCGGCCGCTTTCGCCTTGGATCGACGGGTCGGTGCTTTTGCCGGACTGGATGGTGGCTGTTTATTGGGTCTCGGTGTGGCAGCTAGTTTTCTGGCAGCAGGCGTCATGGCTGCCTTCTCTGGACTATGGCTTGGCGTCGCGAGCCTTTTCCTTACAGTGCAGGTCCTCTTTGGGCGTGCAGGCATGTCCGTCCTTGTGGAACTCTGCATTCCTGCCCTCTGTTACGGTCTCAGCGTTTTCGTCTCGGGCTTGGCGTCTGCGTCGTCTCCCTTGATCTCGGCTTTTCGCTCCTGAGGCTGGGCGTCGCTGACTTCCTAGAAGGGCTTGGTGTCGCGAGCCTTCTGCTTGCAGTTGGGGCCCTCTTGGGGCGTCATGTGTCCGCCCATTTCGGCCACTGCAATTCGGCCTTCCTTCCGGGCTCGGCGTCGTTGCCTTTCGTCTTGGGCTCGGTGTCTGCGTTGTCTCCCTTGATCTTGGCTTTTTGCGCTGGGGGCTGGGCGTGGCTGACTTGGTTGTTTGGTTGGTGCCAAAAGAATGGCTCATACCCACTCAGGGGGATTGGCCAGGAAATGGGCGCTAACTGAGAGAGAAAAAAAAACCGGACTCAGGATTAAAAGAAATAAAGTGAATGCACGAAGTACTCGGTTAGGAAAAAAAGGGTATATAAACGGGAATAAAAAAGATAATAAGTAGACTGCCAGAAAATGAGGTGCGGCAGCAGAGAGGACACACCAACTATAAAATCAACACTAATGAATCAGGAAAGGATAGGCAGAAGAACAGCCGTGAAAAGTACGTAAAGAAATAAAGCAAGAAGATACGGCATCGAAGGAGAGACAGTGAGCGGGAAGGCAGTCGGTACAGTCGCTGACATGTTTTATAGAGCAGCCCGCCATCTTGATCTAGCGGCTAGCATGGTGGACGGCGAGATTCAGAAATGAATGAATCTACAGCGCGGCAAAGATTCCCGCGGCAAAAACCCAGGACTTTCGCCCCGAATGATAATATTAGAGGAACAGAGATTGGGTTGTGTTGTGTTGTGTAATGTAGTTCTGTTCATGCCACCAGGTGGCGCACACTGCTAAGGTGGCCAATTTCCATTGTCATCATCAGTAACCGCAGCCTGGTTATAAATAGCACTAAACAAGAATAAAGGCTCTCTTTTCCTTGGGCACGAGGTGGCGTCTGCATCTCTCTGCCACGTATGGTGACTCGGCGGGCTTGAGATAAAACATAATGGCGACGAGGTAACCCTTTTCGGCTGCGGGCGGAACCCCACGTCAGTACCTAAGTACGGCATACGGAAATCTTTCAATGGCACTGACGCCACCGCCGCCGTTTCTACTGACACCGGGAAAGCCCGTCATACTGTGGACGCAATGGCGTCGGCTGTTCGAGAACTACCTCGTAGCGTCGGCAAGCGACGCGTACCTGCCAGCACGCCGCAGGCACTCCTTCTACACTGCCTGGGGGTCGAGGGACAACGAATCTGCTACACTCTACCAGAGAAGCAACCTACGGAGGACGACGACGAATTCAAGACTGCTCTACAGACACTCGAGGCCTACTACGCAGCAAGTAGTAACGTTGTCACTGAACGCCAGCAGTTTGGTCAACGCGTTCAGTTGCTGCGTGAGAACGCGGACATGTTAGTTTCTTCGCTGCGAGAACTTTCACTTGCCTGCGCCTTTAATGACAGGGGCGACGAGTTCATACGCAACCAACTCGTTGCAGAGACGAGCAACCCCGTACTTCGGGAGTGGCTACTTTTGGAAGGCTCCTCATTGACGTTGGACAGGGGCCTCACAATTGCTCGAAGTATCGAAGAAGAAGCCTCAAATATTCCAAGGAGTTGTCATCTGCTAGCCCCTGCAGGGTACGTGCAAAAGTGGATAAGCGTTTGGCGCCAGGGCCAGCCGAACGTGCCTCGTCGGGACAAAACAGTAGGACCTTGCTTTCGCTGCGGCTCTGCGAAAACACTTAGCCAATTCTAGTATTTGCAAATCAAGGAACAAGACCTGCAACAAATGTGGCAAGGTAGGCCATTTCGAGAGAGTCTGTCGTAGCGAGCAGCTTAGCAAGAAGTCCCTCGCTGTTCAAGAAGTCCAGCACCGCGATCCTACAGCTCTCAGCGCACTGCAACTTAACGGGGAACATAGCACCGGAGTGCGCATACAAGTACAGGTTCAAGAAACTCCCGTCGATTTCCTCCTGGACACGGGTTCTGCAGTTTCACATTCTTGCTTGCTGACACGTACAGCAAACTGAGGCCTCCACCCACCACTCCAGCCAACATCGGCAACATGCTCGATTTTTCACGCAGAAAAATCAACATTCAAGGATGCTTCGCCACTCCAGTCCAGTATCGGAACCGGCATGCTCAACTCCTTTTCTACTTGGTAGCACAAGGCACAAATCTCCTGGGCATCGACGCCATCAACACACTGCAACTACAGATAAATGGTACGTCACTGAGCTGCTTCCACACTTCTTGTAAACTGGAAGGGCTCTCTCCTGATCTGCTATCCCAGTTCTCTCACCTGTTTGACGGGAATTCGGGTCTTGCAAAGGGCTTCGTGCATAAAGTCAAGATACGCAAGGATGTTGCTCCTGTAAGCGCTAAACTACGACGCTTGCCGTTTGCGGTGAAGGAATCTGTGGAAGCTGAACTGAATTGGCTAGAACAGGAAGATATGATTGAGAAAATTGACAATTCCCCTTGGGTCTCCCCAATAGTTGTAACGAAGAAAAAGAATGGGAAAATTAGGATATGTGTAGACCTGCGGGAACCTAACAAAGCAATCATTGTGGACTCAATTTCCCTGCCCCACACAAAAGAGTTGCTACGCAAGCTGCATGGTGCAAAGTTCTTTTCAAGACTGGATTTGGCCTCGGCCTATCATCAAATGACTCTTAGCCCAGACAGAAGAGACCTGACTGCTTTCATCACAGAGCATGGGCTGTACAGGTGCAAGCGTATCTGTTTTGGACTCGCTTCGGCACCAGCTACTTTCCACAGAATGGTGACTAGAATCTTGCAAGGCTGCAGAAATACTCTCTGCTACATCGACGACATTGTTGTGTTTGGGTGCACAAAAGAAGAGCATGACGCCTGCCTTCGGCAGGTTTCGAAGTGCATTGCCCATGCTGAGCTAAAACTGAATGACAAGCGCATTTTTGGAGTGAAGGAGCTTGACATTTTGGGTCACAGAGTGACTGAAGAAGGGGTTCGCCCACTTGTGAGCAATGTAGAGGCCATCCAGACAGTTCCAGCCCCACAAATGTAGCAACGTTGCGCTCTTTCCTAGCATGGCTGGGTATTATGAAAAATTCATACCGCACTATGCTGAACTCGTTGAGCATCTACGACAGCTCTTACGGAAGAGAGTAGGTTTCACTTCGACGCCAGAAAGCAAGCCTGTTTTGACCAGCTGAAGCTCCTCTTGGCAAGTAACTGCTTACAGCTTTTCGACTCTGCTCTGGAAATAATGGTTACCACAGATGCTTCTGGCATTGGCATAGGAGCTGTACTCCAGCAACAGAAGCCAAGTACTTGGTAGGCGAACTGGAAGCGCTAGCCTGCAAGTGGGCATGTGAGCATTGGAAAATGTACCTTTGGCGCAGGCACTTCACGTTACGCACAGACCATCAGGCACTGGTGACGCTGCTCGGTGCAAATGGAGCGGGCGGTCAGCCTTTCAGGATTGCCAGATGGCATGCCAGACTGCTGGCGTACAATTACACAATAGAATACAAGAAAGGAACTGAAAACACTGTCGAAGATGTCCTTTCCCGGTTACCTCAGGAAAAGTATGGAGTCCGTCCGGAGCCGGAAGATGCTGTTTGCTTTGTTTCTTCATGTTTAACTACCGAGGAATTCGTAAACCGCAACTGCGCAGGATACTGTACTTTGCCAAAGTGATGCAAGTGGACCAACGTCCAGATGGCCATCAGCCAAGACGCTGCCTACAGAAGCAATGCCTTTCTACGGGTTCGGGACGCGAACTGTCAGTGGTGAATGACCTGCTGCTGCGAGGGGAACAGTTCGTGGTACCTTCTTCGTTGGTGAGCAGACTTCTGGATGTCACCCATGAATCACACCCAGGCATCCTGCGTACAAAGCAACGGCTCCGAGAAAAATATTGGTGGCCTGGCATGAGCAAGCACGTGGAACAGCTGGTCAAGTCTTGTGCCGTTTTTCAGTCTGTTGACAAATCAGCAAAGCCAGTTGTGCCGCTAATGCAGCTGGTACCATTTCCTTCAGCACCGTGGGAGAAGATAGGCATCGACATCGTTGCATGGTCCTTTCGCAAGGCTCCTCAGGACGTCGTTTTGCCGTTACTTTAGTAGACTACTTCAGCAAGTGGCCAGAATAAGGGTTCACCTCCAACGTCACTTCAGCGACGACCATGTCCTTTTTGCGGAAGTATATTAGCCGTTGAAGGCTATCCGAAGGAGATAGTGAGTGACCATGGGCCACAATTTACATCAGTCTAGTTTGAAGAATTCTTGCGCAATAGAGGTATCCACCACACAATCTCTACAGTCTATCATTCACAATCAAATGGACAAGTGGTACGGTTTAATCGTGTGTTAAAGGGACAGACAACCGATTTTTGTCGAGTATATATTCTCTATCCCAAATGAAAGGGCATCACTTAAAGCACCTTGACGAGAAACGGTTTTGATGATAACGCCCTAGAACTTTTAAATCGAAATTTTTAGATTTACGGGCCGTATGTGTCCCTCCCAAAAACTAATGCTGGCAACCATGATATAGAGTAGCTCGGCAACATACTTTCGTCTGCATGCGAAATGAAAAACGATATTTAAAAACTTGTCCCCAGCTAAAAAGTTTGAATCGCAGGCTTTCCTGTTCCTCTATGTGTTTTTTTAATGCAACGGTCTATTTTGCACGAATGCGCCATCTGTTGGGATAGACAATAGGTAGAATCTGGCTTCACGTTGTGGAGGTGGGAAGTTCGATTCTCCCCGGGCGCAACGTTTCTTTTTTAAGCTGCCGTTGGCGTATTTGGAAACTGAAATCAGATATTTTGGCAGAACAAACGCCCCTGACTCGGGCAGAATCGTCAAAGCTCCTTCGCTGGGTCAGTTTACTGAACGCTGCCGTTGATTCTGGGCATGGGTTGATTCTGGGTTGATTCTAGCCACACTGAGAGCCACCCAGCGACGGCGGGTGGCGTGTCTTTAAAAAATTCAAAATAATGTTTAGAAATACATATACAATTTAACCTTGAACAAATACTTGTGTTAAGAGGTTTTCAGTACGTAAATAAACGTTTCAGCAGTTACAGTAGCTGCTAGGTTTGCAGGTCACGTGACAGGGACACATATTGTAGTGTCAAGCTTCGACACTACGAACCGCCACCCTTCCGATTTCAGGAAGATTGCTGCCAAATTAAAATTATTTCCGCCAATTTGTTCAGAAATTGCTTGTGGTTACCGGGCTATATAAAACACTGGCTTTAATATGAGATAGAGAACATATACGCGACAAAAATCGGTTGTCTGTCCCTTTAAAGGACTACGTTCAGGTGTGTCTGGAGGAACACCGCCCACTAAAGGAGGCTGTCACAGAATACCTTGGGATCTACCGCTGCACCCCGCATGCAACTACGGGTCAGGAACCTGCTGTTCTCCTACACGGCCGTCACCCAAGGACCAGACTCGATGTCGCTGCAGGACCGACTGGAAGTATTCCCGCGGTGGAAGGCGTGGAGCTTCAAGCCGTCAAGCAAAGGGAAAGTCGGAAACAGCTTGCAAGCAAGCACTATACGGATCGACGTCGTGCAGCCAAGCATTCGTCATTGAGTGCAGGACAAGCAGTTCGGATTAAGCTACCGGGACATGTGCCAAAGGGTTCCCCCATCAAATCATACTCCTTTCACCGTGTTGTCGGCGCCAACATGAGGACACGTACTAGCTGAGCGACGGTCGCGTTTAGAATCGTGAGCGGCTGATTCAATACACTGCAGCCTGGAATCCTGCGACAGATGCAACCCGCGGTCCCCTTGGGACTGCCAGCTCCACAGCAGCACAGTCCCCGAGTGCCCGGATGTCCCAGCCACTTACTACCCCGGCCAGCACCGACAGAACGGCAGTTCCAACTTCAAGTGCAAGTGCTGGTGTGCCGAGTGTTGATGTCACGGACATGAGTGTACCAAGGAACGTGTTGGGTGGGACTGAGGCAAGTGCTGAAAGTGAGGCTCTACGGTGATCCATCAGAGACCGACGCAAGCCTGCGTGGCTTGTCCAATATGACTTATGAGACATTGCAGTGACTGTGTGCTGCCCCTTTTTTGAAGGAGGGGATGTTGTGTTGTGTAATGTAGTTCTGTTTATGCGAACAGATGGCGCACAGTGCTAAGGTGGCCAATTTCCATTGTCATCATCAGTAACCGCAGCCTGGTTATAAATGGCATGTAACAAGAATAAAGGCTCTCTTTTCCGTGTGTACGAGGTGGCGTCTACATCTCTCTGCCACGTATGGTGACTCGGTGGGCTTGAGATACAACAGGTGGGCCAATTAATTAAAAGTGTTTCCAGATATCTGTGTCGTATGGAGGTGAACCGTCGGCAGAAGAGGAAAAAATGTTCTATTGTCTCTAATTCATTGCAAAATGCACAAAGGGGTGAGGGGGACAAATCACAGTGGTGCAAATAATAATTGAAATTTGGTACGCCACAGCGAAAGTTAGTTAGGCTAACTTCACATTCTCGTGATTGACTAATCCGGGGCTTCCATGAGTACCGGAAATGCTCAAGCTCTGAACCTACGCACGCAGTTTCAGTTATGCTTTGTAGGAGGCCTAATCTACGAAAACGTGCCGAGGTGAGGAAATGTATGGGCGGAAGGATTTCCACCACTGGGACATTCAATGCAAGTCCCGCCAACGTATCTGCCGATTCGTTAATCAAGATGCCAGCGTGTCCAGGCACCCACACCAAACGAAGTTCTCGTACTGATGTATGCAATAAATAATTAAGGGCTCGACGTAGAGGAGATGTATTTGGGGACGAAAGAGCAGTGCAAACTGAGAGAGAGTCAGTAATCACTATTACATGTTGTTTAGTAGAATCTATCTTTCCAAGGGCTAGGATAATTGCCAAGTATTCTGCATGAAAAGAACTAGTGAAGTCAGGTAGTCAGAGGAAAAATAAGGCCGAGTCTAAATCAGGAGAAACAATACCCACGCCTGCCTTTTCAGTTCAGGACGGAGGCATCAGTGGCGATAATGGAAGGGCTGGGCAATGCGTCGTCGTCGTCGCCCTCTCCCTTCCTCGTCGTTGGTGGTGGGTCAGAAAGGCGCTATGCGTCGTTGTCCACTTCTGCGTCTCGCGAAAATATCGCATATTTGCAGTGGGGAAGACTTTCAAAAAGCTATTGAAAGCTGGCTTCGAAATGGCCACTAGAAATGCTACTGTTATGTCACTTGTTACGCGTCTCCTAAACTACCGCTAGCGGTAACACCCGGCGATGCTGGGTGGGCCAATATACCAGCGGGTATAACGTAAATTAAGTTAATCGTTACTTGTTGCAATTAGTTCACCGCACAGTTGTACACAATTAGGAATTCCTAGGTGCTGTAAATACATGGGCTCCTAGCGGAGGGGGGTGACTTTAAGTTGGTATTTCTTCAGCAAAAACGGAAGCAGACACCAAGACACCAACAACAAAAATTTAAGCCAGCCAGCCCTGGAAGCCTCCTCCGTGCAAAGTCTGCCTGAAATTTTTGCTGAAAACACTTATTGGGGTACCTAAGCCTGCTTACGGGCTTTGAAGGCGAAAGCCTGACAGTACTTATTAACAACTTTTGTACTGCTACGTCGTGTTCGCGATTCTGGCTTCCGTTTCGTTTATTTGTTTTTTGGAGCAAATTTCTTCCACCGGCTTATTTCTGCTACACCGGGCTCGCGTCTCTTCCTTCGATTTCGTTTCTTCGTTTTACGGCGGACATTATGCCAGCAGGCATATACTGACACACGCCACAGCTTGCCTAGAACCGGGGTTCGATCTGCGAGGCTCGTGTGCACTTGGTACACTCATGTGCCATCACGTTCAAATGTCCCGCGCTACGCATTGTTCTGCAAATTTTACGTTTCCAATTCAAAGTTTTGTGAATTTTGTGAAGCGGGCGCATTTGCCCCTCAAAGCATCCGATTCCTAGCCAATTCCCCAAATAGTTATGTGCGAAGAAGAAAGGGACAACCACAACAACTACAACTTTTATTTCGCCGGTGGAAATGTGCACAGGTAACTCAGTACAACAAAGAAAAACAGAAAGCTCAATGGTATCGCATTGGGCTATAGAGACCCGGGTTGAAATCCCATCAGATCGCACATGTGTTTTTTACAACGGCGGCCGCTTTCTTCACCGGGCAGCAACAACGACAAAAACGCCAGTGTTTTGCAGTATGGGGCACTTAAGGCTTTCGCCTTAAAAACCGAAGTGCACACTTGGGACGAATTCGAGACCTACCTTGCCTTTCCCTGGATTAACTGAGGTGCTGAGCCGCTCGAGGGCCCTATCAAATGCGTTCGAAACAGTGGCGTAGCCAGGGGGGGGGCTGACCGGCTTCAGCCCCCCCCGAAATTTTTCCGGCCGTCGCCGGTCTGCCTGTATGCCTGGTACGTCGCCTGCGAACAAAGCTGCATATCCTTTGAAAGTGCCACTAGTAGAAGCATTCACGACTCAATGTCTTCCCTACGCAAGGGTGTTTACACAAAACCACGGCCGGACTCGACTCTTTTTCCGCGCTGCGGAAAGGGAGTCGAGTCCGCCGTGACAAATGAAGCCCCTGAGGGGCGAACCGCTGAGGGATGATTGCGGAGGGGGCAGCCCTGAAAGCCACGGCGCCTTCAGGTAAGCTCAGCGCACGGGACGACACAGGCATGCGTTTGTGTCCCTTTGTGCGAGACATGTGGCAACACAGAGAATAATAGGCCGGCTGAGTACGTCTCAGCAGAGGAGATTGACTCGGCCGGGGAAGCAAGGATTGGTCCGCACTAACTCGCGGGAAAAAAAAAAAAGAGGGGACCGCCGGTCATTGATGGTTTAAGACTGGTACGATGCAGGCCCGAAAGAAAACAGACGATCTTTGTATGTTAAGCAGAAGAACGTGCAAGCAGCGGTGGCTGACCACGGCCGCTTCACCTCCTAGAAAGGGGGAGATCAAGCGGCCATGGGCACACATTCAAGACTCCTGCAAGGTAACTGAAGAATGCGATGGGGCTACGTAATGGATGAAACATGCAGTTTAGCTGGATGAATGTCGTGCGCGGGCAAAGGCCTTTGCGAATGAGACACACAGCAAGGTACGCCCCTCTTCCTCGCATCAGCCCTTCATTCTTCCTTTTTTTCATTCACGTTTCTGTCGAGCCCGGGAGGGTTTTGTTGGAGTGGGCTCAGATTGCACGCACTGAGTGTCTGTCCCCTTCCGACGGCGATGTTGCGACAATCAATTTCACCCCTGCGATTAGCAGCTTCGTTCGGCGGTATTCTCCCCTCCTAGGAAACTGGAGAACAGCGGTTCGACAAAAAAGGCGCGCTGCAGCTCCCCGAGCCAGTCCCAGACTTTATCCTAAATGTGAAGGCACCGCGGTCACCAGCCCTGCCACAGGCAGACGGCGTCGCGAGAGTAACAACGATCAGGTGGCCATATTCTACCTCGATCACAACTAAAGCCCCTCCATTGGGTCCACGGCCGCTTTTTACCTGGACGGCGGCTGCCCAGAGCAGTGTATATTAAGGGCCTGAAACACAACGGCAATATGCCGCGAGGATAGAAGCGCCCCTGGTTTTGAGAAGCTCATGTTCCAAGTGCCAACACCCAAAAGAGGCCTCGAATTGTAAGTCATTTCCTTCCAGTGATTAATCCTTCCATGATCACTGATGTCTTTTGACGATGGAGGTTCATTGTACGTTAAGTTGTTCAGTGCAGATAAATTGATATTTATTAAATTAATACGATGTTACAGTACCTTGCGTCTGCGAGCTAAAATTGTGTATTTCGTTTTATTCCGAATGCAGTATTTGCGTTTGAATTGGTTGTTAAAAGCGCCCACGGTGGAGCGGATAGGTGATTTTTAATGAGGGAAAACGTAAATTCAACTCCTGTAAACGCCTAAATATTTTATTATGCACGAAGTTGGAGAGGATTACTCAGAGTGTATCGGGACAGCGTGAGTATCAGTACATGAAGAGTGAAAAATATATTTGTTCTGGCTGCAGTTTTAATAGTTTGCTTTTACTGGAACGAAACTCCATGTGATGTAGCCGCTGTTGCATTGTGTGCGCATTATCGGGACTTTTGTTACCGCGTTTATATCTACGCGTGCATCGACTGCTACAACACCCAATTTTAAACCCATAGCAGCGTGCACAGCGCAAGTGAAGGACCTTCGTACTGGTGGCGAAGAAACGAACGTGCCTTTCTGGTAGAATTTTCCTTTAACTCTTCCTGGCCTTCTTTGAAGTTCTGTGGACGCAGGAGTATCGTTCTTTCAAGGCTCAATCGGTCGTGCAAGACAACATAATTTCCTATTAAATAACGGGTCTAGACCACCAGGCCCCCTCAAGAGCACCAGCACACCCCTGCCCTCCTCCTCCGCTCACCCACCCCCCCCCCCCCCCCCGCACACACACAGCACGGGTGCGCGCTGTTGTCTTTTTCCTGAATCCACAACTGCTACTTATACATTCTAAAATGTTGCATGAAGGACATTTTGAGCAATCGTCAGCATTTCCTAAGTAACCGAAATGACCGAGGAATTATCACGGTAAACAACTTTGCAACTTTTAGCCAATCGATCCTGTCGTAGCCTGAAACCATGCTTCAGTTTCAACATCACGCTCGCTGTCAACCAAGGAAATAGTTTAACTTGTCATTACTGTCCGCTTCATGCTGAAGCATGGTAGTCTTTGGTCTTTCTGTATACGGGGCCATGCCAATGCGCATGTTTTCTTGGTGCACTCCGGAAAACAAAATGCTGACTTGTTTCGCGATCGCACCACGCCCGAAGGTCATGCTGGCTCTGCACAGCTGCCCAATCCTCCGTTTTCTGGTGGGCCAAGGAGATTCCCAACATAATTTCCATTTCCCGCGTCTCTAACAAAAACTACAAAACTCATGTGCGCCCTATACATTCCAGAGCCACCCATGCTTATGCACTGATATTTTTTTATATTTTAGCTTTAAAACCGGCAGTGTGTACTCGGCTGAAAAATGGCAGTGCACGCGTCAGCTAAAAAAGTATGTCCTTTCATTAAAGTTTGAAACCAAAATGGTAGGACCGCATTATAACTCTTTCCTCAGATCTCACGACAAAATTCAAAACAGCAATATTTTGCTCAGATTACACAGAACACGCCTAACCGCAAGAGTACGGTCAGGCATCGTCGTCTTTGCGTTCCTATTTTTTCTTGCTAAATATAAAGTTCGATACAGCATCGAATGGTGAACTTTGCAGTGACTTGCTCTACCTCATCTGGGAGTGGTAACTAAATGGGGTGGCTGCTCCAGAAAAGGTTACTGGATAGTACACGCCTTCAGGCAGACTATAGGGCATTTATGCACGAAGCATTGAAAACTTGACAGGTAATAATGCAACTATTTGAGAACACCAAGCTCATTCATTACAGCAGACTCTACATTTAGGCTGTGCCGAAATGTAAACCAGATCCCTTATGTTACAAAGCACAAGCTTCTCATGTCCGCCCGGAGACCTGATAGAAGCTACGAAATGGACTGCGTTGAGACTCAAAACAGAAGCGCAAATTTAAACTGGCATGACTTAACAAATACCAATGGCTGAATTATTACGCTTTGGTGTGGACTAATCTTGCCATGTTCATGTAATTTTTGTGCTTAACAGCGCTGTTATAGCGCATGATGTCTGTGTGTTTAGGGTTGATATTTTTTAAAATTATTGCTAGAGATGTAACGCTTCTTGTATGTATAATTCATAGCTTCTCATTTTTTAAAGATAAGATCTGCGCTACAGATAACGCAGTGCATAGAATCGATGTATACTGCACAGAATGAGCTCCATTGGCCTGACACTGGCCGCTACCTGTGCAGGCGTACGCAAATATTTTATTTTGCATTTTGGACAAGGACAACTAAATAAAAAAAAATCTAATTCTTACGGCCTACGTCATTTTATTGCGGTTTGTCACACCTATCATACTCCACACGTTGAGATAAAGCAAGTAATTGCATGACAACTATGGCCGTTTAATGCAATGCCTGCACAAGGTTCCTGTGCGTGCAATGTACGTCCCGTATCACGGGCGCAGATTTGCACCACGCGGTCTGCGGATTTCCGCCCAGTTTACAACTTCAGCTGGCACTAATACAATCATAATCAACACCAATATCATGAGAGAACCTTAAAGAGCCTTTAAAGACAAAATACAACCTTGTTCAATTGAATAGCAACTAGCCTTTGGTAACTCGCACAGCTCCATTCCAATCACAGGCGTTTTTTAAACCGAAGCAATGCAACAAATGTCAAAATTTTTTAAATTTAGCGCTGCAGTGAAGTGATATCGGCAGGAGTGGGTATTATATATAGGCTAGCACGCGTAGTTATGAGTGTGTTAACTGCACGTTAGAATTCAAATGATAAGATCAATGGAGGCCCGTCTACAATCGCGCAATCATGTTCCTTGGCGGTGACTTAAGTCGTTGGGCACCAATCGTACCAACAAGATCCTGAACTGTCATAGTGAAAATCGCCGCCGGAAAGTGGGCGGGGATTCGCCCATTGCTTCAAACGTTTAATTTAATATTTTGATTATTCCTTTGAAGATTGCGATAAAACTGGTATCATTGATATCGGGACAAGGCAGACTTTTGAATGAACCAAACATGTATTTTTATCGTCATAGCCTTTAAGGGCGCTTGCAAACTACCGCACATTTTTTGTTCGGGGGGGGGGGGGGGGGGAGGGGGACGAGACAATCTTAGCCCCCCCCCCCCCGAACAAAAAATCCTGGCTACGCGCCTGGTTCGAAAGGCTGACTTTCTGCGCGCTTTATTCATGCGAGACATTCTGGTTGGAAGCTGCTGTTTCGAGTCGAAACGTACATGTACAGTCATGGACGAATGAAACGCGAACGCGAAAATATGAACAAGAACACAGAAAATTGAAAAATACTGTTCGTTGAGGTCCACCAATGGCGCGCCATTGGTATATTTGGAAAGCCACATTTCGCAACTTTGTTTTTGTAACAAAGCCACGTGTCATTTTGACCTGCATGTAAAGAAATCGTCCTCTTTTTGTGTTCTGGCTCATATTTTTGTGTTCCCATTTCCTTTGCCCACGAGTGTACAGTTTCCGCGCAGCTTTGCTAAAGCTGCAAGGCCATGACGGCAAGGAACGATGTTCCGGTGAACATGACAATCGTTCCGACCCCGCGGTTCCCCAAACTGTTAGCACAAAGGGCCAGAGGAACCATCAGCATCAACAAAATCAATCCATCCGCCAATTGCAGGAGGCTCAAATGCACGCCCTCACTTTTGCAGCTCGGGCAAGGTGCCTCTGTGTGTGTGCTCGAAAAAAAGTTGCTGACTTCCACGATCGTGAACTCTTTTGGCCCCTCTTTCCACTTCTCGATGTCATTCTAAAGTGAAGTGGCGAGTTCGCTGCGTCGCCCGCGGAAGTCATACTTTCGACTTCCTTCCGAAAGGCGAAAGAATTCATGCTGACATGCTGCCGCCCCCGCCATTATTTTTTCTGCTGCTAGGTGGCAGCGACAGGTGACTTCGGCAGCATCAAAGTTCAGTCTTTTAGCGGGCATACAGTCGGAAACTCAATTGCTACTTTAGTACGTTCTCACCTAAGCCAGTCGTGGCCACAATGTGTACCTCTTAGGGTAAACAGAACGGAAAGAGGAAAGTCCGGCTAGGGCGCCTCGCATACCCTGCGTATACGACAGTGAGCTCGTGTTTTTGAGCATCGCGCAGCTGTTTTAGGATAAGCGCTGTGCCACTCCAAGCTAAAATGGATGTGAGAAGCTTTCTTAAAGGATACCTCTTAATATGTTAAACGCTACGCCCTGCTTCATAAAGAGGAGAAAACTGTCTGACGTGTTAGGCGATCCCGAATCCGTTATATTATACCCACTACCGCCGCACCTGAGGAGTCTCCCCCATCCAAGACCCTCCCGACACCGCTTGCCCCCAGAAATCATCCTTCCCAGGTAACCTGATCAGTCCTAATAGCCTGCCATTCAAACTTTCTTTGCCGTTCAAAACTTTCAGATATACCTCTCTTGTCGGGAAAAAGATTATCGAAGCTTATCATTACCGATTTCTTCTTTTTTTTTCGCTTTTTTCTAATTATTTTTGAGGACAAGCGCCCTTGTTCTGACTGGCCCAGGCTCATGATAATGCCCGTTAGCCCTCGATATGTATGCTTATGGGATAAATTATTACTGGGCTTGTCCTGACCCTCTACTAGGTAAATCATATTACATTAATTATGATCGAAAGCTGCCCTTTCAGTTTAATCTTGCGTAATAGATGGCTCCGTCGGGTTTACACCGGGAAGCTACATGTTCTCCATATGAACACAGCATCAGTAGAAAAATGCAGCAAGTGTCATCTAGTTTATTTTGTTCTGCACACTTTGTAAAATTATGCGCATTTCAAATGGCCAGTTGGGACAGTTTAAAAGTGCATCAGCCTTTGCGTCTCCTGATGGAAACAACCAGTGAGCACCGGATGAAAGCGGAAGAAGACTTTACGGACCTGTATTCCGAGAACGAGGAGACAGCAGGAGAGCTTGGCCCAGAGGTGAGTGTGCCGCCGATCTCTGCACGCCTAATATGCACCGGCCAAATACTCTGGAACTCCGGAACAATACCCGTCGAGTCTTTTATCCCTGACTTGTACTGTGCTATCCGCACGTGACAAACAATTTGGAGACCCCCCCCACAACCTTTTCTTTGATAATTGCGATCAACCCAAAGGGGTTCCGAGAACAAGCAAGATTTCAGGGACAAAACTCTGTGAGCCAGTTACGAAATACTGCCCATTTGAATAACTTCGACTGTGAAGCTGAACTTTGGCGCCGACCTTGGATGAAACACGGAGTTTCAGCAATAGGCGTGCGCGGTGTCCCGCATGAGAGGAAGCCAATCTCATCAAAATGCCCCCCCCCCCCCCTCCGTCACAGCCGCTTTCTGTAACCATGATTGATTGATTGTAGTGTTTAACGCGCCGACGCAACGCAGGGGATGAGGCGCGCCGTAGTGGAGGGCTCCGGATTAATTTGACCACCTGAGGATCTTTAACGTGCACCGAAATCTCGAACACACGGGCGTTTTTTTCTTTTAGCTTCCATCAGAAAAGCGGCCGCCGCGGCCGGGAATCGAACCCGCGACCTCGTGCTCAGCAGCATTTCTGTAACCATACTTCCTTCGTGGATGGTCATGTATTGACAGCAGACGGATTCTGTTACGTTTACATCTTCACTGGCAACTAACCAATTATGACACGTAAATGAAACCCGGCCGTAATCACAGCGTCGTCCTAGCGGTACATTTCAGCATGATCTTTTTCCAGATACCTACGTTATATTGATAGCTACAGAGCCTTCAGAAGAAAGTTGGCTTTGCCGCAAGATTAGAAAGTCTGTCGACGGGACTCTGTCCGCAGGCGCATTTTCCGAAATTAGCCATAGACAGTTTCACAAAAAAAAAAAAAAGAAAGAAAAACAACATCTTGATACTGTCCAGGAATACCTGTATACTTGCATTGCTGCGAGGTAGGCCAAAATGTGTACACTTGCGTGTAGATCACTTCCTTTCCTCGTATCGCCCGACGCTCGTGATTTCCTCGATGGACGTTGTCGACGATCGCGATCTATCTCCGGACGGGTTTTCGACCGGCGCCAGATATTCTATCCTATCTGGGCCTCGCCGTATCGCCTCGGCTGTCTTTTTTTCATCGCGGGGGCTCTTTTTGTATGGGTCAGTAAGCTATGGCTTTCCTTGAGCCACGGGCGCCCAATTATCTCCTCTATTATTGCTCAAAAGCTTACCTGGATAAGACTGCATGACTGCTCGTGATCCGTTCGCAGCCAACCTCACTTCTCCTGGCACGTGCATTGCTGGCCTGTGGCGGTGCATCGACGTTACAGCAGGCGCCCGCCCTCCCTTTTACCCGCCTTGTACGTCATCGGGAACACTGCATTCTTCTGCTTCGGCCGTCTTCGATGCACGTGCTTGGCTGCGTTTTGCAATTGGGCTTTCGTTTCTTTCCGCACCACGTCGCAGGATTCCTGGCGGAGCGAGACATAGAAACGCGCTTGTGCACGAGATTTCCGCGCTCGTCAAAGAATTCCGGGCGACCCAAATTAATCCGTAGCCCTTCTTAAAGCGTTTTTCGTGGTCCAGGCGTTGCTTTGCTGCGTTAACTAGAAATCTAACTTTTCGTCCCACTTTTAGTTTCCGCCTTGCTCGCAAATTTTGAAACAGACACGCGCTCCTCATCTGAAGGCGTTGCTAGCTCCGATCTAATCATGCCGAATGGGTAGAGCGGCAATGAATCTACAGTTGAATCTGGATGTAACGAACTGCCATGTAACGAATTCCTGGATTTAACAAAGTTGTTCAATTCCCCATTGCCAGCCCCATTGAAACCCATGTTGTTGCGACCTCTTTGTCACGAAGACGTCGCAACGGTTAACCTTGATATAACGAATTCGTAGCGCTGATGAACCATTGTTTTTTGCACTTTTTCTGAAAAATCGGCTGGATAAATACACTAATTTAACGAATATCGCCCGCACCGCAAACTACCGCACGTTTCCACGTGGGAGTGCAGTGTCGGTTAGGTGCCTGTCGGCGTGTTGTCGCGTCCCTCCACTGCTATCTATGGTGTCGGTTCGTCGGTGATGATTACCGCTGCCAGAAAACGAAAAGTGTTTTTTTTTTCTTTCCGAACGAAGCTTGCAATTTTAAGTGCCCTCTCCACCGGCGAGAATGAATTGTGCGTCGCCCCCCGGTATAGTATATCAGCTAGCACCCTGTCACCAATTTTGAGTGCGGAAAAGAGCATCAAGTTCGCGAAAAGGCGTCCACAAATTTGGTAATTGAAACGAGTTAAGACACCGAAAAGTGTCGAAGGGCAAAAGTGGTACTTAAGTTACGTTTGCGAATACGTGCGTGAGTGACCTTGCTTTTTTTGGGGTGCCGTGTAGTGACTAAGCTCATGGGAAAGCAACTGTCGGGAATCACGCAGTTCTTCACACTGAAATAAATCCTTGAAGGGTGAGTTCAACGTCACGGGTATCTAGCATTTCGGTTGCACTTTATTCACGCGAGAGCCTTTACTCGAAACCTGCACGGAACAAAAACTTACATTTAACGAAAAATTGCAATTTTATTGTCAACTTCATTCTATCCATGTCTAACTGTATTGGTAGGCCATCGACGATATTACTGCGCGGATAGTTATCTGATATTCTATTATGGGTAGTATGCTATCGGTAGTCGACTGTCGGCCAAGAATCGATTGTATATATACTCATAATGGACTATACAAAGGTGTTGGTACAGTACTGCGGTCGCCGATCGCGTAAGTGTCAATAACAAACTGTCTATTGCCGCCTGTCATAAAACGGTAGTACTAACGATAACCGTCTACAGTTGTGCTATGGATAGTAATTTTGATAGGCTGCGAAGAACGTTTAGAGTTCACCTGGATAGTTTCTGCGGAGAGAACCTCCCCATCAAAGCAGGCACGTCCCCATAATTATCAAATAGTAACCTGAAAACTATTGAACAGCTGGAGAAATAAATGAAATCTTTCTAGGAGAATCTATCTCTAGTACTATAAAAAAGGGCGACCCAGGGACTCTCAGTGAGCTTTTTGGAAGGCTGGAAAAATTTGTTCACGTCTTAATCATTACGGCACTGAATTAGCGTGCATAATGAAAACAAGGTTTATTACAGTAGCGACGAGGACAGTGAACGGACTGGACGGACTCCCGTCCAGTCCGTTCACCGTCCTTGTCGCTACTGTAATAAACCTTGTTTTCATAAATATAAACCAACTCGCCCAACACCATGTTTTACTGTAGCGTACATTGCTTCAATGAAAAGGGCCTCTTCATGAAAATGCAACGTCTTTCGTTCCTTGCAGGTATAACCTCTGATTCCCCGACACCGAATAGTCGGCTCGAATATGACGCTAAAATTAGCGATCGAAATCGTATTTTTGGGATTTCTGAATTGTGGAAGTACATCAACGGGATTAAAAATATCTGCGGCATTTCTCTTGGCCGAACATGTTTGGAAAGAGGAAGAAGAGCTACTTTCATGCTCACAAGACCCTTTGTAGAATATAAACGCTTAGGAAATAAGAATATTGCTTTTGCTTTTGTGTATATGCTCGGGTATTTAGCCCCATTTTCCAGAACTTTCGCACCAAGACGCGGCACGGTGCTTAGACTTTGGGCGTACTTTGAACCATCAACATGGCACGGAAAAGGGTGGGGGGGGGGGGGGCGAAGGGGGGGTGTGGGTGCGGGCACAATGGAATGTCTGCTCGCTCTTCAGGTAAACACAGAGAGGCACATCGAACCGCAAACATCATGATGAAGGCCGCACGTTATTTCTACTGCAGGCGGCGCCAACACATAAAGAGGCCAGCAAATCACCTAAAGTAAAAGAAATTACGGATAGTACTCTCCATGCTTGTATGTTGACGTTTATGGGGCAAAGATGTCTGTAGTCAAACAGCACCAGATAATATAATACTCTCGATATCGCACTATTGCATGCAATATACACAGCAAACAATTGCTGCTGCGCCACTATCTGCCCCTATGGATTGTTTGCCACTATCGAAGTCTGCCACTATTGATTGTTTTTTGACACTGCTGATACCTTTTAAAAAATCTCTAGTTACGCTAGCCAGTTTGTCGACAGCTTTGTGTTACTAATACAAGCGCTAATAACCGGTGGTCGGGATAAAGATTCCAAGAGCAGGTTTCGGATAAGCTGGCGTGAAAACATATGAAATACATTAAATACGAATGTCGCAAGAGCCCGTTAAGACTGCGCTTTTTCTACGGGGGTGTATTGATAATCTTAGTTAAATATTTATGAAATAGCCCCATAATTGATGTGGTTACATCACGGCTCACGCCAATCTAGCCCACACTGAATACAAACGAGAAGTGCGGCATGGGCTTTACGCCCCTCATTCGTTTGAAGCGAGCATGTCTGTACTTGCCAATAAAATGGAATTGGACGAGTTCCGTGCAGTAATAAAAAAAAATTGTAAGTGGACGGCTGTGAATACCAAAGTAGAGTTAGGTGAAGTTCACCTGGACTGTGCACCATCGCGAAAGACTGCTTATTTTTGGGCGAACGAATTCAAACGTGGGCGCGCATCAACTCAAGATGAAGCCAGGTTTGATTTCCAGGTCAAGTTTTCATTCTGGAACACAGCGTTCGGGAAACTTTTCATATGTACGAAAGGGTGTAAAGAGGAGACCTGTGGCTACGAACGCTGGTATGCGCCGGCCTATAACGTCCCCATTGGTTGCGGCGAGTCGCGTGGCCCCATGTAAATGACTTCACCATCGCTATAAGGAGTAAGCAAACTTCCGGAGGCGCCGCGGGATGGGTG
>JABSTR010001376.1:0-57960 GCA_013339765.2 Haemaphysalis longicornis | reverse complement strand
AAGTATGTCTAAAAATTTTAGTTAGTTCCGACTGTCAACCCTCACTTGAGGGGGATTATAGAGAGGGGAACAAAAGAGACAGACAACAAATGGATGCATTGGCATTTATCTGTTTATTTTAGTACCCTAAGGACCTATCAGAGCATGACATAGGGGGTGGGGGAGTAGATGTGGTTATACAGCACAAAATTGCCGGAGACAAAAAAAGTTGCACTTGAATAAAAGGTACAAGTGTAAATACATAAAAAAAAACGGCTAAATCAAGTCAGGCGAAACATAAAGTAAAAGAAACAGTATCACCAAATGTACTGGAAATAAAAAAAGCACCCATTCTCAAAAAATTTCCCAACACCACCACTAAAAACCCCCGTTGTCTACAACTTGAAAAAAGAAAAAAAAAAAAGAACGTAATAACACACTCAGTGCTGTGCGAAGTAAACATCGTAATTAGAGCCAGTAAATAAGGTACGCTTTTATTGACACTAGTTATAGCTTAGTGACACTGTATGTGGGTATGCTGGAAAGCTTCCGCGCAGGTCTGGCCGCCTTCCAATAGGAAGTGGGGGCACTGATATTACAGAGCTGGTGAGGCCAACACACAACACAGTGTTTGAAATGCCGCATATGCTTTTTTCTAAGAGTGGTAAGTTATTAAGAAAGCATTGCAACCTTTTGGCTGACCAGTGAGGAGAAGTGTCTGCAGGTACGATGGAGCTACCTCCACCCACACTTGCCAAGGGAGGGAGCAATAGCGTGAAAGGAGATGTGTTAGTTAGGGGTTGTTCGAAAGCCCTCATTCTCCTCTGAGTGCCCTTTTCCTCTGGCAGGGGGAGGGAAATCAAAGGGGACAAAGCTTACGAGTAGGGATGGGCGAATATTCGGCGTGGTCGAATATTTGATCAAATTGCTCTCTATTCGTTATTTACTTCGATCCGAATGCAGGTATTCAATATTTTCGAATTATTCGGCGCTCCCGAATAGGCCGCCGGTCAAGCCTTCTGAGATGTCATCCTAGGCTTGTCGCAAGACCGCTCCAACGAGGACATTTCTATCATCAGTGCCAAGTTGCTGCCTTGCCTAGAGGTTTCACGAGCTCTTGGCCACCATCACACTTTCCGTTCAAAGGCGGCACGCAAACGACACCGCTGCCGACATAGCGGCACCAAGCCTGTGCACTTGTACTGCCGATTCCATATGTGATTAGTGGAACACTGTTTAAAATGGCAACCTGTAACTTGTGCTGTGGTTGGCTACGGCCGTGGATACTAGTGGCTACAATACTATTTTTTAGCGGAGCTTCTATGTTGCTCTAAAAAGTGTGTACCCTTGTAGCCAACTGCTTGTCAATGTCACTTTTCTAGTTTGGCGACTACTAATTGCACTTGAATATAAATTTTCTAATCTAAATGGACTCATCACTTTTGTAATGGCATTTTTTTTTTCAGTATCTGCTTGGAGTTTAGTAAATTAGAATCTAATGAATACGGCAGCTTAAATTGAGGACGACTCAGCGGGCAATGGAGCGGAAGATGAGGTGTAACATTAAGGGACAGAAGAGAGCGGAGTGGGTCAGGGAACAAACGCATGTTAAGGACACATTGGTAGAAAGTAAGAGAAGAAATGGACGTGGGCAGGGCATCTAATGCGAAAGCAATTCCTCCCAAGTAGGCGAGGAGTACTGAGAGGACATTCTCGACAGCAGGAAATGTTGTTGGCAGCGGGGTGGAGCTACTTCTTCCAGAAAATGTGGAGCGACTAGGTAGTACTTCTCCACGAATGCTTTTGCATACAGTAAAGGAAAGCTGTGCATGTAGGTAATTACTGAAGAAATACTCAACTGGTGATAGTTTCACAAAACGCTGCACCTACGTGAGTCCAAATCCTTAGTCAGGTCACGGTTTGTTCATTTTTTCTTTGCATTTGTGATGTGTACTATTCAAACTATTCGATTCAAAATTATTAAACCACATCACTATTCACTTCGAATTTGCTTCGAACCTCAAATTTCACTATTTGCTCATTCCTACTTTTGAGTTTAGTATGGAGAGGCGAGGTAGTGCCTGACTGCTACTGCATCAAAAACATTCATCGCCCTTCCACTCTGTGCAGTAACAATCTGGGCATAGTTCAAGAAGCACACCAAACAAAACACACTTGTTTGTGGTTTGTGATTGGGTGTACTTCCTAGCCAATTAGCTGAAGCAAACTCGAAAGGGCGAGAGTGTTATTCTAGGGGACGAACATGGGGCTGTCTGTTTCCTTCCGTAGAAGCCGATTGTAAATTGACTGCAGATGGAAATTTCACACTATTTGCACCCTTCGCTAGGCACTTTATAAAGGGGGACACTGGTCTTCAAAAATTTCTTTTACTTTTCAAGTAAACTCCATGAAACTTGTCAGTCTTGCTGCTTTATGCCGCTAATTTCAAATATGCCATTAATTTTAAGTTGGTCAATTAGTTCCAGAGATAATTAGAGATAATTAGCAGTTTTGGTGGAACAATAGACAAAACAGTGATGGTCATGAGAACTGTAATCTTTGTATTTTCCAATACTATGAGCTCTGCTGAATGCAATTAGAGGGGCATTTTGTTTTTGATGCATCGCGTGGAACTAATTTTGTTGCTCATTAAACTTGGGTGTTTGAAATGGGTGTCAAAATGGTTCCTTGCCACTGGTGCCACCAAGGTTTATAATGAGCTGTTGAGATCACCTGAATGCAGTAATAGATGTGTCTTAGTTTTTATCAAAATAGCTCAGACATTAAAAACTCTTTCAAAAATGCCTCTTAGTCTCTGCACTTTTTTGTCATGAAAACCTGTTGTAACTCCTCTGACGAATTGCCCGCCTATGCAGAGACGCTGACCGAACAAGTGACCGACGGCATCACCAAGGTGGTGGACAAGATTGCCGGTCGACCGGCAAGCAAGGCTGGCGGCGACTCCCTGACCGAGGGGCTTCCCAAGTTCCAGCCGGTCACGGTCCGCCCTGCGGCTTCACTGTCGGCAAGCGGGATTGCTCCACAGACCACTGTCCTCCATCAGGCCGTTAGGGCTTCAGCCAAGCCACAGAAAGGTAATCACCAAGTGTGATGAGCTCCATGCCAATACTAGGTGTGTTGTTACCTGGTGATTTTTTTTTTTTTTTGCTTTATCATTGAAATTTTGAATAGCTGGGTGCGAGAAAGTTCAGGGCTTATTTCCCTTTCAAAGGAGTTGAAAACAATACAAAACAAAACAAAACAAAAAAACACTATATTGGTAGCTCCATTATTTAATTAACACAATACAAGTTTTATTCATTAGAAAGACTGCTTAATCCCGATAACAATGACCGCGGTTTCACCAGAATATTTAAAGAAATAACGGAGACAATAAAAAAAAGCATGTGAAGGAGTGGAGACTCTCCAGAAACTGTCTGGCCAAGTCTCATGACGTCGCAGATCTCCCAGCTGAACAAAGCCATTGGAGGTTCAGTAATTGGACCTCCCAAAAAACACCATTGTACCAATTGGAACCCGTTGCATCTAAGATTGGTTCCAATTGTTACAGTGGTGTTCTTGGCAGGCCCAATTGGACCTCCAATGGTTTTTTTTTTTTTTTTGACTGGGGAGCCCTGTCTGCGTGATTGGTGATCACCAACCTAAGAAAACACCAAGAAACGAGACTGGCCATTGCCTGTAGTTGCGTTTGACCGTCACTTAATGCTAATGTGCTGTTAACACACAGATTACCCCTGTTTCAAGTGCTGGCCTCGAAAGCTTTACGGATCATGCCATCCTTGCGCATGTAAATGGTTCACCAGAGGATGAAAGAAAAGGGGTGGACACAGCAGGGCAGAAAATTTCGGCACTTGACGCGCTGAAAAAGGAAACAGGAAGGCTTGCATGTGAAGTTCTTTACCTACAGAAGTTCGGGAAAAAGCTAGTACAATGGACCTCTCCCTGTATGTAAACAACGTGACGTCACTAAGTGCACGTGCGCGACGGGTGGCACCTGCTGGCGGCCGCGAAGTGAGGTGGCGGTTGGCAGAAAGCGCCTGCGCACCAAAGGCACGGCTTGGCCGCGCGGCGCCCGAAAGGAACGATTGTGCCGTTGGTTCGGGCCGTCACTGGCTTCCCACATTGCAGGTGGGGTCTAGCTATCCTAGCTGTGGCCGTCGCACCTCCATGTAGTTTTCCGCATCTACAACCTCCGCAACACTTTCGTTTACCGTATACGGTCAACTGAACGGCGATGCTTTCGGATAATCAGTGCGCGACAGAACAGCCTAAACGAGTCATTCTGAAGGTTGGTGCTGTTGCGACGCATTCCAAGAATTGTTTTTAAGATTCTTTGTGTTCGGACACATACCAAAGAAAGCTAATTCATTGTTGCTTTCGAGGTCCGCTTAAGCTAAACGGGGTGCCTCAGGCAGCTAAACGCTCCCTGTTCTTGGTCTCTTTGCGTCGCCCGGAGACAGTGGCGTACACACGATTTCATGTCGAGGGGAAAAAGGAAAGGTAAAGCATGAAAGAATTAAATAGTAAATAAGCAGCAACGAAACCAAAATATGAAGAGCAAAAGGCAAAATTATTCCAATAAAAATATCGCGATGAGTCGTTCTCTACGAGATTGGACCGATTGTTTTCTTACCTTTTACCCCAGAGCTGAAATCTCGAAATGGTTCATAGTCATTGTGAGAGTAACATAGCAGCCACATATGGTTAGTGTGTATAGCTTGCGACAGTGCACTGAAATAATTTTCGGTAGTCATTATTTCATGATAGTTAAAGTTAGTGTCCATGTACGCCCGCTGCATACGCCAGCGTCGGGAGGCCGCAACAAATGAATACATTCACTGAGTCTGTTCGCTAGGGCAAACACATTTTCGAGTCGCGTGAGCGGCCCATCTCGCCCCGAAGGCACGATGCTACATGTGAGCACGGCAAGCATCTCAGTTTTTCGGCATCCTCAAGGCAGAATATAATTGATCAAGGTAAAAATTTATTGTACTTACAAGCAATGAATTTCGTTCGTCTTGAACAGATCCCCCATAACAAAAGACCAAACTTGTCGTTGTTGATCAGGCGGCAGGCGGCTATCGCGGATCCCTCGTCGAAACATTTATTTCGCGTCGCCTAAGCAGGTTAGGCATTCATTGTGTTTTTAATACAGTGCTCTACCTCCTCAAAACAGGACAATATTTCGCAGCAAGAAAAATTCCGTCTGCCCCCTCCTCCCCCTTCCCCCCCCTATTTCACTTGAGAAAATTTCTGCTGGTGCTATGATAGCAGATGGTTGATAAACAGTATCATTTCATTGCACGAATCAGTGCGGACTGCCAATGTAGACGGTATGACTGCGCTTTGGAGAACAGCTGAAGTTCGAGAATGCGAAATGTTGCTACGAGTAAGAGCAGACTATGTCGCTGCTTTGGCTGCCAGCCTCTTCGGCACATGCGCGCATCTACAACACACGCCGATTTACCTCTGTGGGGACTCCGAAAAGTCTGATGCCGCTGATTTTGCTCGCAAAATTTGGGTAGCCGAGAGCACAGCAGCCCACCGGCATCAGAAAAGCCAACACGTAAACAAAAATTCCACTTTTGCGCGCGTCTAATGCAGCCTCACTGCATACGCGCCGCGCGCCGGTCCGAATGTTTTGCCAACCACCCTCCCGGCCACACCCAGCACGTGCGATTTCGTGACGTCACGGCCGCCGCGTGACGTACCCCGGGAGAGGTCCATTAGAAGTCACAAAAATTGCATCCTGAGCAACTTCCTGTGGACACGTTTGAACCAACTTTGGTGCTGATGCGTATAAAGAGGTTAGTCCGACTTTTCAGCGCTTTACAATACTCGGTTTGAAGAGACCTTGGTACCAAAGACCAGGCTGTGGCGAATAGTGATATTTTAGTTCGAAGCAAATAGTACTTGGGGTCGAAATAATTTCGAAGCGAATTTGAATAGTTGTCAGGTGTCACTGAGCTTCTTGTCACCGAGACACTGAGCTTCCAGGACTGGCGGGACCTTTATAAAAAACTTCTATATCAGGTTGGCACCCGTGGATGCATTGGCCATGTCACTTGACTGATTGAAGCAAGTGATGTCCACTGAAGTTCAACCGCAGAGTGCAGTCAACACCTGCTCACTGTATTCGTGCCACACTGTAACCAAAAAATTGTTTCCTTACCATTTCATTGTTTGAAACAATGAAACAGGGGCTTTGACTACGTTTACAAACAACGCTCTGAATGTGGCTTAGCTTGTCTCGGCTCCACATGTAGTCAGGATGTAGCCCTGATGTCAATGGCACTACGGCTTGCCTAATGAAACCGAAACTCCTCGTAGTACTTGAAAGCAGTTTTGATATTCATTCATCCACGAATACTTCGAAATTTCAGAAATTTTAAATTTGGGTCGAAGCGAATTTGAGTACTGTAATATTCGTTCAATACTATTCGAAGTGCTCAAATATTCGCACAAGGCGAAGGAAGACACATTTCCCGGGTCCTTGGAGTGTCTCTTGTAATGGGAGTCCTGCTTGCTTTTCGCTCCACACGTGCCAGCGTTCCACTGTCACTTTTTTTTCGCTTACTATCGTTAAAACCAACCCAGCGAGCGTTCCTAACTAAATGAACGCTGGCGCTGCAGGTAATACGCTTATTTTGCCTCAAGTGGGCCTACAATTTTCTTTGCGCTAAACAACGAGGAGATGTATGACAAGCGCCAGCGGTTCACGAGCTTCAAACGGTTATGACTATATAAGCTGCTTGGCTTTCGAAGCCTCTGTGGGACGCCGCTACGATGGTACGCCGTGGGGCACTGCTTGGGTTCAGCGAGCGAGCTACGATGACAAGGCGAGCACCTTAAAGTGCTCTGCCGTTAAAAGATTCTGTGATGTCGCAGAGAAATTGCCGGAAGGTGGGTGGGGAGTCAGCACTGCTTCACGCGTTGGCCTTAATATGCGTCTCCATTACTTGTTTGAAGTGTGCGATAAAATTGTTAGTACTGTTGTATTGGGGAAAAGGAGTCTTTCTAGCGAAACAAATTTCTAAATTTGTCCCCACACCCCTTTAAATGGTCCATGAAGACAAAATACAACTGTGTTTAACTTTAAAGAGTTAGGCTTCAGTACCTCACTCAGCTCCATTCTGGCAACGAAAGACGTTTTTTAAAACCGATAAAAAACTTAAGAAATACTCAGAACTTTCAAATTTCGCGCCAAAAGTGACTTGTTACCGGACCAGCGAGTGATGTCGCATGGGCCGGCACAAAAAAACATAATTTTCAGTGCGCTAACTGCACATTAGCATTCAAGCGATGCGGTCAAATGGAACTAGAGGCCCCATTACAGACGTCCAGTCATGTGTCCGGGCGATTGATTAGTTTCGGCGCGTCGAACGTCAGCAACAATAACAAGATTCTGTGACGTCGTTGGAAAAGTTGCCGGAAACTGCGCAGGGAGGGAGTCGCCAGTGCTCCGCAAATTTTCTTTAAAGGAGCCTTTAAAGGAGCCATGAAGAGAAAATACAACTTCTTGTAATTTGAAAGAACTAGGATTCAGTATCTCACTCAACTCCATTACAGCCCCAAAAGATGTTTTTAACGAAAAAAAGAAAGAAGTATTTAAAATTCAAATTTGTGCCGCAGTGACGTGTTATGAGTAAGAATGACGTCATACGGCCCAACAATAAGACATAATTTTCAGTTCGTTAACTGTTACCACGTAGCATTCAAGTGATGCGGTCACACAAATGGAACTAGAGGCCAAATTACAGCCCCGGACGTCAGTCAGGCCAGTCATGTGTCGTCGCGACAGGTCAATTAGGCGGCCGCCAATCGCACAAACAAGTTTCCTGACGTCATAGAAAAGTTGCGGGAAATTGGCTAGGGGGTCGCCATGGCTTCACACATTTTCTTTAATATCTCCGTTATTTGTTCGAAGATTGCGATGATATTGGTATCATTGTTATCGGGACTAAGCAGCCTTTCTAATAAACCCAACTTGTATTTTGTCTTCTCTTCGTGGCTCTTTAATATCTCCGTTATATTTCCGAAGTTTGCGATGAAATCGGTATCATTGTTATCAGGACAAAGCAGTCTTTCTAACGAACCAAACCTGTATTTTGTCTTAATGGCTCCTTTATTAAAAGGTGGCTGAATCTAAGGGCTTGCTGATTGCAATTGCAGCTCGCAAGAAGGGTCATGCCGGAGGCGGCTGGGATGATGAGGATGGCGACGAGGGTGCTGATGACGCCAACGTGTCCGGGACGCTGAGCGACTCTGCGAGCGTAGGAGACTCCACCAAGAACAGCGAGCTGTCGTCCTGTGAACCGATTGCACAGTAAGTAGGAAGCCCTTCTTGGTTGTCTTCCAGTGCAAAACATTTCAAAACCAGGGCCCGTTTGCCCGTACGCATAAGTTCCCGATTAAGTTCCCGTTTACGAATCAGACGCCTATAAGTCGAAGTCGCCCACGGCAAATAAGCCGGTTGCCAGAAAACTCGACGGAAACGCTACCCTAACCAAGCGTTTGTATCAGTTTCGGACAAACGACTTATTACCTAGACAGCGCTGAAGTCGTAGTTGGGAACTTATTCCCAAACTTATCGCGTCCGGGCAAACGGGCCCTGTGCTTTATATTGGGTACGCATTCTTGTCGACTAACTATGTATTAAGTTAATTTTTTTATTTCAGTCTGCATTTTGAGTTGGGAGTGCAATTTAAAGTTTGATGGCAGTTTGGCGATCGTGTTAACTCTTTCGTGACCGCGAGAAAGTTGACCGATTTTTAGGGGTCCATTTTTTTTTTCTGCTAAAAATATTGGTTTGGTTAGGCACTAATTACAGGAACACAAAATGCAGAATATTTAACGGCATTTCCAGTAACAGCAGTTTTTGAAATGTTTTCGATATGTCATAGTTGCAAAAAAAATATCAAAATCAAAATTTTTGTCAAGTTATTGAAAAAAAATGATAAAAAGGTGTTGCGTATAACAAACCGTCGGTAGTAGAAAAAACTTAGAATATACATTTTGTAGGGAAACATCTCAAAAACACGCCCTAGAAAAAATGTCGACTTACGCAGAACAGTTTGTCAGAAATAAAAAAAAATGTTAGCATGCGTGGTGCTCGTGCCATGCAGTGAAGCCCAACCTCCATTTCTTTAAAAATGTGCGATTTCGGGCGGTTTCCTGGAAAAAATCTGGCGGTCTGACATTATCAGAGGCACCAATTTGCCCCCACGTAACGTAAAAAAAATCTTGTCAATGACTGACTTTGCATTTACAGCCAGCACAATATTTGGGATAAGCACGCAATGCGGAAAAAACGTGCATAAAGTTGAAAACGAAACTCCGAGGTTGATGCTTGTTGACGTTCACGGTCAGTTATCTCTCAAAGCATAAAGTTGAGCTTTTAAGTGCAGACAGAGCACGTATATAGAGCACCAAGGTGGCGTCCCGAGGCAACGCTGTCGTTCGTACCCCGGAGGCTTCGAAAGCCAAGCGGTTTATATAATCATCAGCTTCCGAAACTCGTGAACCCGTGGCGCTTGTCTTATACATCTTCCTGTTGTTTAGCGCAAAGAAAACTATAGGTACATTTGAGGAAAAATATACGTAATTAATTGGCAGCGCCCGCGTTCGTTTAGTTAAGGACGCCCGTTGGGTTGGTTTTTACGATAGTCAACGCAAAATGTGGCAGTGCAACGCCGGCACGTGCGGGAGAAAAGCACAAAGAGAAACAGAACTCCCGCTGGCGCAGTTTCAGGCAGGGGGTGCGCGGCGAGCACTGCGAAGGCGGGAAATTTGAAATGCTGTGGGTGGCAGCAGTGAGCGGATAACGACGCTACAGCTCATTATGGCGAATCGTTGCTCTGCAGTTCCGACAGCTTTCACATTGAGTGGAACGGCTTTAATTTTATTATCATCTTCTCGCTCACAATTGTAGCCTTGCTTGCAGGAATGAGGTGCAATGTGCTAGAATCGTGCCCTGCAAACTTTGGCCGAGTAGCTGTTGCGCGATAAAAAAGATCAGTGCAAACGAGCCTCCTCATTGCAGCGCCACCTAACATTTCTGAAACGAAACAGTACAAAAACTTATCGGAGACTCCTCCGTCCGAATGACAGTTCAACTAAGCAGCAACACTAGACCGGCGGAGATACTCTTGTATGGAAACGAAACTGGAAGGCGAACAGCTGGTAGTGTGTAAGGTCGGTTTGAAGCGCTGTCCTCGTCGATAGATATCTGGCGGCTGGGTGTGATCTTTTGACTTGCATCTGAAGCTCTTATCGCCGAAATTGGGTTTGAGTTGGGTGAAATCAGGAGCGGCATGCTTTGTGCGGGGATCAGTCGCGGACGTTCAAGGCGCCATGGCAGGTAACCTTGAAGTTAAACCGTGGCAGGTAACCCTGAAGCTAAATATGAATTCTGCAATGCAGAAACGAAACCGAAACTGTTGTGAACTGTTCGCGAATGGTCCAGGGGTAAGTAGAACTACCCCGCACAACTTAGAACAGCGTGTGCAAAGGCAATAAAACTGCTAAAATCATAAAGTAGCTTTGCAAACAGGCACTGCTTGACATTTTCAGCGATTGGTGGGTTTATTACTGTCAGAGGGCGAACCTGACGATTGAAAATCGTTTGATGGTTCACCATTCACGCCCTGATAGCAAAAAACAAGCGCGTGAGTGGTGAGCACGCAGAGTCGCTGTGTGTAATTACGAGTGGCACGCATTCTTCTTTGGTAGCAGTGATGCGCGATGACCACACCCTTTTCCACACCCAGGTGATTCAAAAGCGTGTCAAAAATCCCGTTTCCGTAGCAAAAATGAAAACAAAACTGATTTTGAAAGGCCATTTTCTGATCTAACTCCAAATAGCTTTACTTGTTCGAGCAATGCCTGGAACGCTATGAAAAGGCGCTCCCAAAGTATCATTCAAATTGAACGATTTTGAATAGGTGCGGTCGCGAAAGAGTTAATATGATTCGTCGATGTCATTTAGGAGGGACATGGCTCTTTAAACTATTTCTTTTAATTTCAGTAAACTTGAAAGTAATTGCTCTTTTTTCAGTGTGACTTAACTGTTGTCAGTCTTGCTACTTTTTTCCCCAATAATACACTTCAAATATGCTATTGTTTTGTGGGTCAGTCAATTGGTTCCCGAGATAATTAGAATTAATTAGCCATTTCTGGAGGAACAATAGACAAAACAGTGTTAGTCATAGCACTGGAATCTTTACATTTTCCATACTACTATGAAACCTGGTGAATGCAGTAAGAAAGCGGTTTCTCGATGCACCACATGGGACTAATTTAACATCTCATTAAACTTTGGTGTTTGAAATGGGCATTCGAAGTGGTTCCTTGTCACTGATGCCACCAAAGTTTAATGAGCACTGCGAAGGCGGGAAATTTGAATTGCATTGGGTGGTAGCAGTGAGCTGATAACGGCGCTACAGCCCATTATGGCGAATCACTGCTCTGCACTTCCGACAGCTTTCACATTGAGGGAAAAGGCTTTAATCTCTTTTTTTCTCATCCAGGTTGAAGGGTGCCTGGAGCGACATTTTAGCACGCGTCTTTCCCATCTTAATTGTGGCACATCACCGGTTGCTCCTTTATGCATGCAATTGGGGGCAGATGTGGGGGCGGGGTGTAACGTGCGCACGCATCTAGGCTTCACGCGCTCACTGATGACATTCCCGTTACACTGGCGGGAGGTTCAAACGTGGACGTTGTTCTCAATGTGGAATGTGACCTGTGGGCAGTTTGGGTCGGTGTATCACACAGTAAGATGCCCACGATGTGGAAGCGAAACGAACAGCCCCATATTTTCTCCCTTGAGTAAAACAAAAAAGCACGTCCAAGTTTGATGCACCTAAAGGGCTGGGAAGTACGCTCATTCGCTAATCACAAGTGAGTTTAGTTTCGTGCACTCCTTGGACTGCACCCATCTTCGCTGGCCATCGTTCTTCACAGAGTGGAAGGGCACGGAATTGCTTGTTTGATGGCGAGTTTGGTGTGACACCATCTGCGTTTTTTGGCACCTTCTCCAGGGTGTACGAGCGGGAGGTGCAAGCAGTGGAGGCCTTTGTGGACCCCAGCCTGGAGTTCCCGCCTTCCCGCAAGGAGCTGGACGACGCACGGGACAGGTGCACCACGCTCAACGCGGACAAAGTCACGCAACTCCTGGCTGCCAAGATCTTCGCGTCGCAGGAGAGCTCCCAGATGGTGAGGACGCCAGGGGGGGGCAGCAGAGGGGCCTGTGGGGCTGCAGTGGCTAGTCTGCGGTCTAGGTAAGTTTTGCATTACGATGGGGTGTTATCCTGGGGATAAAAGCGCATTAAATACCATATTTACTCGAATCTAGGCCGGCCTCGATTCTAGGCTGTCCGCCGAAATTCAGAAGGTCAGAAAATAAAAAGTGCCAACGAGAGATGATAGTTGGCTGGCACCCCTGGCAAGTAAATGCCTCTCTACTCTTTCCCACTCACCTCTTATGCTGTTCCTCTTCCTTTGTTCGCTCCTCCCAAGGTAAACACGCTGAAGGTTTGCTCGAGTCAATTTAAATTTACCGCGTTCCACTGCTCCAGGCCGGGTGTCTCGATGCCAGCGCTGTTGTGCAGACGGCACGTGAGGTGGAGACGCACGTGAATCGAGGCCACCCTACTTCAACATTGATACAACCACGTTGCCGTACTCCACATGCATTCCAACCGGAACGGGGAACCTATCTAGTGGAACCTTTCGTCACTGTTACCATTTCATTCCTTAAAAACGCCACGAGACGCTATAGTGGTGCGGGTGACACCAAGTGATGGAGTGAATTTTTTTTCTGCAGTTGATGTAGTATTTCATTTGCTATCGCAAAAATCAAGCATCTATGAATTTTTTTTACTATAAGGAACACAGCAAATATCACTTATGCATTGATTTTCTGCCTCATGTGTGCCTAATGTCTTGTTCTTGTTTAACAATTTCAACAAGTATGAAAATTTACACCGGACTTAGACGTTTAGATTTGGCTGCAAGTACCGTATAATGCGGAATATAGGTCGAGGCGGAATATAGGTCGACCCCCTTACCTTGTAGACGAAAAATGCAAAAAAAATATTAGGTACCAACCATTGTTTTATTGAGACTATAACTTGTTTCGTCTTAGATTACTCATTTAAAACTGTCTGAAGTATCGTCGGACGACTGCTTCTGGCTTCGCTGTCACCCACACAGCAGGTCGTCGTTCGGTGCAGTCCAGGGAATCGCTTATGCAGCACTTCTTAAACACTCGCAAGACGATGTCATCGTGAAGCGAACGCAAAGCATGGGACACTCGTGTGCAGACCGGAGCGACAGCCAGTCTGTGCAGGCGGTCAGCAAACATCTTGGGGTATCCATTCGTAGAGACATCGCACGACGCTAGCGGACAAATTTGCCCCTTTGTACAGCAGCACAGGTGCAAAGAGCAGCGCCCATGAAACGAGGCCTTCCGAGCGTTGCATACCGAGAGCTGCCCCTTCAGCTAACTCCGCTAGCAACACTTCTTTTGGTGATACCGAACTGGCGTAAGGCGGACACGTCATTGGCCTTGGAAAACCCCAACTTTTCTTTTAAATGCTGCCGTAAACTGGCACGAAGTGCCTAAACTCATTTTGAGCAATAAGAAAATTGCACGCACACATTCGCCGACAGCGAGAGAAGCAACAAAACAAAGATGGCGTCGCGTCCGATTGATGGTGGTGGCGATGGTGCCTTTGGGGTTTGGATGGGCTCGATGGGCTGCCCGGTCGCCCGATGACAACTGCCAGTGACTGCAATATAGGTCGAGGGGTGACTTTTCGGCAATTTTTCTGTAAAAAATCTCGACACTATATTCCGCATTATACGGTATACAGAGTATTGTGCAGCATCGGTTTCACTTTGGCTGGGTGGCTGAATCAAGTCACAGACAGAGAGACAGACAGGCCAAAATTTCTGCGTTTAAAGAGCCATTAAGAGAAAATACAAGGTTGTTTAATTTGAAAGAACTAGGATTCAGTATCTCACTCAGCTCCATGACAGCCACAAAAGATGTTTTTTTAACGAAAAAAAAGCAAGAAGTATTTAAAAACTTTCACATTTTGCGCCTCAGTGACGTGTTATGAGCAAGAATGACGTCATACGGGCCAACAATAAAACATAATTTCCAGTGCGTTAACTGCACGTTAGCATTCAAGCGATGCGGTCAAATAGAACTAGAGGCCCCATTACAGACATCCAGTTGTGTTGTCGCGACAGGTCCATTAGGCGGCCGCCATTCGCACAAAAACAAGGTTCCGTGATGTCACAGAAAAGTTGCGGGAAATTGGCTAGGGGGTCGCGACTGCTTCACACGATTTCTTTCATATCTCCGTTGTTTGTTCGAAGATTGCGATGATATTGGTATCATTGTTATCGGGACTAAGCAGTCTTTCTAATAAACCCGACTTGTATTTTGTCTTCATGGCTCCTTTAAGTAGCCCAAGAAAGACTGTCATCTTTAAAAAACCATCGGTATTTCATGCTTCTCTGGAGCCTAATAACACAGATGTGAGCACAGGTGGCAAGTCCTTCCTTTCGATGCCACCTGTTCACTCCGTCGCTGCTTTTCATCGCTCTTTCTTTAGAGGCTTCTCGTTGGCGAGACGTTGCCTCGTCGTTTGATCTTACTTCATCCCTTTCAGCTTCACATCGTGTGTGCTTTCGGAAGATGCTGCGCGTGATCTCTTTCGGTTTTCGTTCCCTTCGTCACCCACCGTGTATGATTACAAATCAACACTTTGGAAGTGACGAGCTGTTTTGTCTGATTGGATGAGTTTCAGGAAAACGCTGAAGATTTTCCAAGCATTTTGTTGTGCGAGTTTCTGCGCTGTGACGAAACTAACGGTCAGTGCTGGGGCCCTTCTTGTCTCGTCATTTGCTCCTCGTGAATTTCTAAACCAAACTTGTTGTGCGATCTTCTCAGATTAACATCTCTCTTGTCTTGTAACGAAGCACTGTTTTACAGGTCCATGAAGACAAAGTAAAACTGTGTTTTATTTGAAAGAACTGGACTTTGGTAGCTCTCTCAGCTCCATTCCAGATACGAAAGGCATTTTTCCTTATAGTAATGGAAAGATGCATGAAGTATTGAAGAACTTTCAACTGTCGTGCCATAGTAATGTAATATGGCAGGAATGATCAGTTATACCACTAAGAACATTTTTATCAATATATTAACTGCAAGTTAGCACCCAAGTGATACAATCAAATGGAACTAGAGGCCCCACTACAGTTACCCAGTCATGTTTCTTGGCTGCCACCAATTGCACAAAGATTCTGTGACGTGATACAGAAATCGCCAGAAATTTGCTGTAAAGTCACCACCGTTTAATGCGTTTCCCTTAATATCCCGACCACTTGTTTGAAAGTTTCGATGAAATTGGTACCGTTGTTGTTATGTGAACAGAACAGCCTCTCTAATGAAGCAAACTTCTATTTTGTCTTCATGGCTCCTTCAATGTGACGAAAACGCCGAACTATGTAGCCCATTAGGGCTCCATTCACGCGCGTTTGATATCTCTCTCCCACCATCGACAGAGGGCCCTGGTGCTCATAGAGGCATTGCTGAGGAGAGGCCACATCAACCTGTCCAGCCAGGGGGCCCTACTGCTGACGCAGCTTCAACAACTTCAGGGCCAATCAGTCGATCCTGTCCAGGTGAAAGCCAAGAAAGTGAGTTCCCCTCCCCCTCTATGATTCAGAACTTTTAGTTCATGTTGTCGCATAGCCAAGGGAAATGCAGGCTTCTTTCAGGGAGCAAGGTTTATTGGAGCGAACTTGCGCTCTGCAACAAACAAGAAGAAGTAAACGGAAGCGCTAAAGAAGCACTCAACAAAGGGTTGGCAAATTGAATGCCTCAGCATTAGACCTGCGAGCATTTATCCCTCAGCACTATTCTATCTGGAATCAGGGAATTGCATTGAGAACAATGCAATCAAACGAAGAGCACTCTAGTAAAGGGATGACAGGCCAAAACCCTCTCCCTATCAAACAAGATTGCCCGGTACAACAAAAAGAGTAAAACGTGCTCAACTCAAAAAAAGGTATGGAAGCTGGGAGCGGCCAGGCACTGGCAATGAAGTACACACAGTTAACACACATAGCTTCAAAAAATTAAAACGAGCACGAAGGACGAGGACAAAAAACACAGTAGACGGGATGAGCGCTCGTCCCGTCTACTGTGTTTCTGTGTCCTCGTCCTTCGCGCTCGTTTTAATTTTTGAAGCCATGAACCAACATGCCCAACAAAGCATTCTATTAACACACATAGGCGGCAGTGCTGTCAAGTTCAGAAACTTTGAGCACCTTCAGACATTTAGCGCACTTGTTTGTGTAGAGTATTAACCCGCCGCAGTGGCTCACTGCCTAAGGCGGTGTGCTGCTGAATACAAGGACGCGGGTTCGACTCCCGGCTGTGTTGGCCGCTTTTCTGATGGGGGGGATATCAAAAACGCCCGTGTGCACGAGATTTCGGCGCACGTGAAAGATCCTCGGGTGATCAAAATTAACCCAGAGCCCTCCACTACGGCGCGGCTCGTCGCCTGCGTTGCGTCGGCGCATTAAACCCTACAATCAGTCAATGTGCAGAGTATTTCCTCTGAACGATCCCACACTAACCTGTGGCTGAATTATGTGTTCCTGAAAATAACACTCTAATTTTTAAAAGTCAGTTCGTTGAGTGAAAATCACAAATCTGGGGGGCATGGTTACAGGAATTCAAATTGTTCTCTCAATCCAGAAGGGCCAAGCGCCGATGTTCTTTCAAATTGAAAGTTTTTTTTTTTTTTTTTCTCAAATTGAGCAACACCTGATGTGTTGGCCTTGTGACAAGGAATGTGGTGGCTAACTGTGTTTCTGTGTGATACCCATGCTACACGAGCGTTTCTTCGAAAGCCTTTGAGTTGAATGTCACTTGACTCAAGTGGCGCCTTTCAGCTGCTACACGACGTTTTTCAAAGGCCTTTGGTTTAAATGCCATTTGAGTCAAAGGAGCTCCACCAACGGCCTTTGAGGTTCTCAAAGGCCTTGGAAACGTCAATGGTCGTGCTCGCGGGAGCAGTTTCTACATGTTATAATTACAAAAACAATTATTTACAAGTAAAAATTGAGGTTTAAAGTGCACAATCTTCATAATTTCTGAGTTGTTTTGTTTCCTATCACTCACTCTACAATCACAAGGTAACTTGGTACTCTCAACACCAGCGCTGCAAAAAAAAAAGAAAAAAAGAAACTGGATGTCAGCGCGTGTTTTCTGCGTGCTTGTAGATTGTCATCAATTTGATCGCTAATAAACTGTTTTTTTGCGCATTTTAACTGTAAAATTATGAATTTTTCGTCAATAACAAACAGGACAGCAGTGGCGCCACCAAAACACGGTGCGGGTGAATGCGGAAACTTTCAACTGCCTTTGAGAATTGTCGTGTAGATCGGCAGAACTCCTTTAAGTTTGAATTGCATTTGAAATTTCCAAGGTCATTTGGCTCAAATGTCCTTTTTTAAACACTCATGCAGCACAGGTATAAGGCTGGGCCACTGACTCTACACCCGACATTGCCTTTAAAAAAGTGTGGGGTATTTAGTTCCCAATTTATTTCCTGAACACCGGCTCCTAGGCTAAGTTCTTTTTCTTTTGAATGATTGAAACTAAAGGCGACGTTGGGGAATTAATCTGAATGAGCTGATGAAGTCTTATTTTCCCCACAAAACACATTCGTAGGATTGCGCTGCGGTCCTGTTTTTTTGTTTTTGCACACAGCATGTTTGTAACAAAAATTGTAGAGCCCTTCACTACTACAAGGATGCAAAACCAGCAGAGCTGTACTGCTATGTTGAGTTAGGCATAGTGACTAACTATGTGTATTGATTGAAGAAGACATACGCATAACTCCCCTAAAACTAATTCGAAAATAATTCTCATATACAGTAGACTCTCAATAAACAGAACTTCAAGGGACCGAAAAAATTAGTTCCGTTTAACAGGAGTTCCGTTTACCGAGATCGATGTATGAAAGTGCAAATTTATGTGCGTACACACTATCAATACCATTTCATGGAACTCAAAGCATCAGAAGGTGAATGCAGCTGATAGTTTTTCAGAAAGCATGAAAACTAAAAGAGGTTTAGGCACAGCACTCACAAAATTAATTTCGCAACAATGAGTCCCTGAGCATCAAGTGCATCAGATATGTTTGTTTGAGTCCTTGCAACTGCATCTTCACGGAGGCTAGAGGCCTCAACTTTGCAAGTTCTTACGAGCCACGGAATTTAGAAGACGGCAACGCGGTAATGAATCACAAATAGCACCACGATGGCACGAACGAGAAGGCAGGAGCTGAGCCCTGGAACCTCGGCGACTTGAATCGAGACCGAACGACGGGAACAAGAACTGCGATGTTGCATTCGTTGCGCTAACAGAGCTGACCACTAACGAGACGAGGCTTACGAGGAGGGAGGAAAAAAAAACAATCACGAAACAGCCGGAACCGTAAAAAGCTGATTCTCATGCCAATTGGGTTCACAAGAAGTTCCATTTCTGGTTCCGTTTAAACAGTGACGTGGAAACTTTAGTTCCGATTACCGAGAATTTTTTTACGTTATACGTTATCTGAATACAAAACCAACCAACTTACTGGCTACTGTTCCGTTTAAGTGGCAATTCCGTTTAAGCGATTTCCGTTTATCGAGATTCTACTGTAAGTGGTCGCTGACTGCTTTTCTGCCTGGTGAACCCCAAACACTGCAATGTTGGAAAATAAACTTGAAACTTGAAACAGGATGTCCAGTCATTAATCCTTGCTAGGCATGCTGGTGCCTGGTACGACCTCACTGCAAGCACTGCCAACCCAACCAGTAATAACTCCTCGTTCCTCATTCATCCCACAGTAATGACAGGGAACTTCTTTTCGGCTTATAAATTTTGCATTTATCTCTCCACGTCAGGTAACGCGTAGCCAGAATTATCGCCCACTCGTTTTATGCAAGGTTTACGTGAGGTTAGGCTTTCCCTCACGTCTTATTTGTCGCGGGGAAAAGCCAACTTGAGCAAGAAAGTCGAGTGCTTAGGCTTGGAAGTTGGCATGTGGTGCAGTAGCGCCAACTTTTATTGCTGTGTTACGTGTAAATATTGACGACAGTCAAAACTCAAATTTAACAAAACCCGACGTAATGAAAGTCCCGATTTAACGAAGATGTCCCCATCCCCCTTGAGACGTCCATAAAGACCAATGCTTTGTCTAACTCGAAATGACAAAACCAATATTAAGTGCAGAGCGCTTTAGGGGTTCGCCTTGTCATCGTAGCTCACTCGCTGTACCCAAGTAGAGGCACGCGGCGTTCCGTTATAGCGGCTATCATCATGGCGTAACCCATGGGCTTCGAAAGCCAAGTGGTTTATATGTTCATAAGCGTTTGAAACTCATGAAACACTGGCGCTTGTCATACATCTTCCCGTTTTTGTTTTGCGCAAAGAAAACTGCAGGTACATTTGAACATTTGAGGCAAAATACACTTAATTAAGTGGCAGCTTCCGAGTTCATTTAGTAGTTAGTAACGCTCGTTGGGTTGGTTTTTACGATGCTAAGCGAAAAGAAGTGGCAGTGCTACGACGGCACGTGTGGGTCGAAAAGCAAGCACAGAAAGAACAGAACTCCCGCTGGCGCAGTTTCAGGCAGGGTGTGTGCGAGCACTGCGAAGGCGGGAACTTTGAATTCCATTGGACAAACCTCCGTTCCATTCATCAGGAAAGGAGCAAGACAGGGCAGCGAAGACCGTGATGGTGTGGTAACATTGAGTGGATAACCGCGCTACAGCCCATTATGGCGAATCACTGCTCTGCACTTCTGACAGCTTTCACATGGAGTGGAACGGCTTTAATTTTTTACGCAGTTTCTATCTGGAAGGTTCTGTTTTTAGTGCTGCTGGGCAAAATGAAAAATAGAGAGACAAGGAGGTGGTTTTCATTTTAGGGCCTATGTTTGTGTTAAGCAAGCCCCCCCTTAGTGCAGTTAAGGAGAGAAGGGATGTTACGCCTTCGAACATGCTGTTCAGTGCATCTTCTTCATACCAAATTGCACAGTTTCTGTATATTCAAATAAGTGGTTGTTCTGGGTAAAGCTGGGCTTTCAGCATGCATTTAACACCTGGTCAATTCTTCCATATGATTACTTCTCTTCATACTTAATTTCATAATTCGGCACATTTGCTGAAATGATGTGCATTTAAAAAGTGCATGTCTGTAGTGCGGGTCATGAACTCATAAAGTTGTTTTTACTGTCTTGTTTTTTGTGCAGGTTTTCCTCATCGTACAGAAGCTCGCAGAAAAGCCAGAGGCGTGATTTTTTAATAAAGTGCGTCTGTTTTCCACATTTATGGTTTGCCTTCTCACAGCCAGCGTGATGCATTGCAGCCGCACAATTTTTCTTGGTTTAAAATATGAAAATTCACTGCGAATTGCTAAAAACGGCCATGAAAACAAAATACAACTTTGGTTTATAAAAAGACTTCTTTGTACAGATAGCAATGATATCAATGTTATTTCCGACATTAAGGGGGGAACTGGTCTCAAAACAACTTCTTTTAATTTTCAACTAAACTTTGTGAAACTTGTCAGTCTTGCTGCTTTTGTTTCACTGATTTGAAATATGCCATTATTTTTTTAAGTTGGTCAATTAGTTTCCAAAATGTTTAGAGATAATTAGCAATTTTTGGTCAAACAGTAGACAAAGCAGTGTTGGTCGTTAAACTGCAATCTCGATATTTTCCTATACTATGAAGCCTGGTGAGTGCAATAAGAGAATCGGTGTTTTGATGCATTGCTTGGAACTAATTTTACAGCTCATTAGACCTTGGTGTTTGAAATGGACATTCGAAATGGTTCGTCGCCACTGGTGCCACAGTTTTGACGACTGTTTTGTCTATTATTTGACCAAAAATGGCTAATCATCTCTAATTATCTTGGAAACTAATTGACCAACTAAAAAAAAATATAATGGCTTATGTGAAATCAGCGGGTAAAAAGCCACAAGGCTGACAAGTTTCACAAAGTTTACTTGAAAATTAAAAGAAGTTGTTTTAGACCTGTGTGTGTGTGTGTATGTATATATATATATACATATATATAGTCTGGAATCAAAAACTCGCACAGAGCACGAAAAAATAAGGTTAGTAGAGATAGAGACACACGAGAAGGACATTAAAAATAAAAATAAAAGTTTACTGATGTTTCAGGGGCAGGGCTCCCTGTCTTCAGAGTAGAAAGGGAGTCCTCTGAAGAAAGGGAGACCTCTCCCTGAAACGTCAGTAAACTTTTATTTTTATTTTTAATGTCCTTCTCGTGTGTCTCTGTCTCTACGAACCTATATATATATATATATATATATATATATATATATGTGTGTATGTACACACAGTCAAACCTCGATATATCGAACACGGGTATATCGAATTATTGCCTATATCGAACACTTTCTATATCACATGGAAAATCACATGCATTTTTACTTTTTTATTTCGAACTGGGACGGACATGAAATAGGTATATCGAACTCCGCCGCCCCAGACTGCCCAGACCGCTCGCGCTCTGTTGACAGGTGGTGGGCTATCCCGCAGTACCCTCGAGAGTAGCGGTGGCGCGATGGGTGTTCCCGACTGCTGCGCATCGGTTGCACTGAATCGCAATTGGACTGTGCAAAAGAAGAGTGCGAGCTTGAAGAAACCTGGGGCCAGCTGGAGCGCTTTGTTGGTGCTGAGCCACAAAGCATGTGCATTGATGACTTTGTTGGTGGTAACGACAGCACCGGAATGACAGCGGAGTTGACGGATGTGGAGATCCTAGCGGAGGTTACTACTGAGCCACAAACGAAGACGCTGCCGAGGTTGTACCCGCAAGCACTGATAGTGCCCCGCTCCCGACTTCGACCGAGGCTTCAGCGGTTTTGGCCCTACCGCACTGCTACTGCAGCGCTATAGAAGGCACCGCCCTGTCACTTGTGGAACGTTTGGACTACGTTGAGTAAGTCGTGTATAGCACGCCAGGCTACCCTGCTGCAGTACTTTACAAAAGAATAAACCTTGAAGCACCAAGTGAGTGTTTACTGCACAATTCGTTAATTTATTGATTTGTACCAGTTTATGATGCGTTTTTTACGTGATTTTATATAACGAATTCTGGTTATATCGAACTATTTCACGGGCACCGCGCTGTTCGATAGATCGAGGTTTCATTGTATGTGAAGCACCAAGCAGCAGGCTGGCCAGTCGGTATGGCTCATGGTATGGCCAGTCGGTATGGCTCAAAAAAAGTCATGGTTGATCACCTCCATAAACTACCGTATTTTTGTGGGTATAAGTCGCGTTTTTTTTTCTGAATAAAGTTTCATTAGTGCGCCTCATACACCAGTGTTTTTATGTATGGAATAAATCCGGTACGTGGCGGCCGCATATGGTCCGCGCTCGAAAAGGTGCCTGTGTGCTGCGTGATGTCAGCGCACGTTAAGAGATGGCTTTATGGTCGAAATGAATGAATTATTTGTTAGCGAGTTGGAGGAAGAAGGCTTCGATGGCTTTGCCTAAACAACGTCTGTAAGTACATGCCATCTGTGTGTATCAATAAACCATTTTTGAGAAGTTAGTTCTGTTTGTTTAGACTTTGGACGGTAGATGCACGTGTCTAGCACTGCTTACGAAGGGATGCGTTCAGAGGCGGCGGCCGCCGCAACCATGTACTTTTACTGCACTTTCTAATGAACTGATGCGTTTTGTACACCGGTACGTCTTATACACCAGTGGGACTTATATACGTTTTTTTTTTTTTTCCTGAAAAACTGTCGTTTTGAAAGGTGTGCGACTTAGGTATATAAAAGTGCGACTTACAAACCGGAAACTATGGTATCCGTTCTCGTTGCTGATTTTTGGCGAAATTTTTTTTCTGTGCCCTACAGCAATTTAAAAATTGCGGCGGTGACGAAAACCCATGTTGCAAACAAAAATTTTTGCAGAACGATGAAATAATCCCAGATGATAGAAAGAGAAGCTCGCTTCCTTGCTATCATTAACAGTTGCTAGTTTGTTGGAAAATGGGCTTTGCGGCACTTCTGAGCGATTTTCGCACATTTTTCACAGCTGTTAAATCATTTCTATAGGCAGTGCAGCTACAAACCTTGTTGATATTGTCGACGGTAAGAAAAAAAAAGAGGGAACTGGAAAGCGGGTAGTTTCAGTGTGGTAAAGATACGAACTTTGGACAATTTGGAAAATTGCTCATGTTTAGATGATTATCACGCTGTGTGCCGGTCCATGTAAAAATACAGGCTTAGGCTCATTCGTAAGGGCGTACAAGGGGGATTTATTTCAGAAAGTTTAATAGAAGTACTTTTTGTTTTAAGGGGGGCCATGGCTCTTAAAACAATTTATTTTAATTTTGAAGTTACCTCTGTGAGACGTGTCAGTCTTGCTGCTTTTTTTCCACTGATTTCAAATATGCCATTATCTTGAGTAAGCCAATTAGTTACGAAGATTAGACATAATTAGCCATTTTCGGAGGAACAAAAGACAGAACAATGTTAGTCATAAAACTGATCAATACTATGAGCGTGAGTGCAGTAAGAGAATCTGTTGTTTGATGGACCACTGGGAACTAATTTTACAGCTCATTAAACTTTGTTGTTTGAAATGGGCATACAAAATGGTTCCTTGCCACTGATGCCACCGAAGTCTAATGTGCTAAAGTCCAAATGTAATATTACATTTGGATGTATGTCCCTCTGATCCTCACACAACACAAATTCGTGCAATGTAATCCAGTATTTACAGTAAAGCCCAGCTACAGTCAAACCCGTTTATAGCGAACTGCAATATGCACCGCGATTTGTTCGATATATCCAATAGTTCGATATAGCCGAACACGCCTATAATGAGCTTATTGTTACAAGTTCGCATTGCGCGGTAGCCCCCCCCCCCCCCCCCCCCCCCTCTCAACTCCACCATCCCCGCATGCAGAAACGAACACAGTAAAGTAGCCATTAACCATACCCAAAATAATCCATTTTTTGCAATTAATAAAGCTTCTTTCCGCCTTAACTGCCTACTTTGCAAAAAAAAAAAGCGGTGATTTTTGTTTTCACTTTCGTTTTGGCGGCTACAACTAGCATAGCATTCTCTACACGAAACATTGTTTGCAGCAGTACGAGTCTGCGTTCTCCAAAATCGAAGAAGCATTCGCGGAGCACATCGACTGCCGAAAGCGCTTCACTATAAGCATTGGACGGCTTTCCCTCGCGGCATCATCGGAAACGTTGGCGAGCTCATCCCACAGTTCACCGATGCTGCTGTCTTGTTCCGGACTCGCTGACTGGGCGGGTTCCGTCGTAAGTCGCACGTGTCGGAAATAGTTACGGAAAGTGGCGGCCGTCACGTCGCTCCGTGCAAGGCCGCAATGTCCCAGTCGCACTTGCTCCGTGGTGGCGGCCAATCCACATCTCAATCGCCGCTCCGAGACCATGCATTTCGGCGGCTGTTCTGGGCGCGCGGAGTTCGATATATCGGATGTGAACTTCGTTATAAGGAATATGTTTCCCATGTATTTCCGTAACTGAAATATTTTTGTTCCATATATAGCATAATTCGCTCTATCCGGGTTCGTTATAGCCGGGTTTGACTATAACGAACCCGGATAGAGTGAATTATGCTATATATCGAACAAAAATAATTCAGTTACGGAAATACATGGGAAACATATCCCCTATAACGAAGTTCACATCCGATATATCAAACTCTGGGCGCCTAGAATGGCCGCCGAAATGCATGATCTCGAGCGGCGATTGAGGTGGATTGGCAATGACCACGGAAGCAAGAGCCGCGCCTGAGACATTGCGCCTCGCAAGGAGCGACGTGACGCCCAATACTTTCCGTAACTATTTCCGATGCGCGGGACTCGCGACGGAACCCGCCCAGTGAGCGAGTCCGGACCAAGATAGCAGCATCGGTGAATGGTGGGAAGAGCTTCGCCAACGTTCCCGATGATGTCGCGAGTGAAATCCGTCCGACGCTTATAATAAAGCACTTTCGGCAGTCGATGTGCTCCGCCAATGCTTCTTAGATTTTTGAGGACGCGGACTCGAACTGGTGCAAACAATGTTTCGTGTAGAGAATGCTATGCTAGTTGAAGCCGCCAAAACGAAAGGGAAAACAAAAATCACCGTTTTTTTTTTGCAACGTGGGCAGCTAATGTGGAAGGTAGCTTTATTACTTGCAATAAATGGATTATTTTGGTATGGTAATGGCTACTGTACTGTGTTCGTTTCTGCATACGCGGATGGCTTAGTTGGGGAGGGGGCGGGGGCTCCCGCGGATTGCGAACTCGTAACAATAAGCTCGTTATTATAGGCGGGTTCGGATATATCGAACTATTGGATATATCGAACTAATCGCGGTGCATATTGCAGTTCACTATAAACGGGTTTGACTGTAATGCTGGAATCATAAGAAATTTTTGGCGGAATGGTGTGACGCAACTCACGTCAGACCAAATTTTTGCCGGCCGCAACATTTTTTTTACACAGGCCGACAGCACTATGCATGAAAATGTGAAGTGGGTAGGTTAAAAGCAATCAAAAAAGGCTTCGAGGCGAGGGACTTCCCTTAAATGCACGGGCGGTGACAGAAGATCATGCCTCAAGCCCCGGGCCCAATGCAAAACAAGGCCCCATTGCATCCGAGCCAGATGTTCTTCACGCGGCTGGGACCGGGTGCTCCCACTCCACCACTCGCCATATCGTCATCAACATCACCAGCTGGCGCCGGCGGTTTCGTGTGCGTTTGGTGAACACCGTTCGCAGTTCGCCTCGTCGCCCCTGGAAAAAATACATTGACAGTTATTTGGTGAGTAACTCGCGTCTCTTTTGTTGCTCGCACTTCGCGCGACAGCGTGCATGCGTTGAACAGTTGCGTGCCATTCGTTGCTGCAGGGGGAACGGCGTCGTCGGGCTCGGGCTTAGTGACACCGAGACTGCGCGTTCCTGCACATAACTACGTGTGCGTCTCGAAGGCCCGTTCGTAGCTGAAGCAACGCTGCCTGCGTTATTCGCCGCTTTCTTCCGAGCAGCGCCAATATGCTGAAGCTGTTCGCCCTCAAGCGAGAGCAGCACAAGAGCCGCCAGGCGGCCAAGCAATGCGTGGCGGCGTCGCGCGTCTCAAGCGCACGGCTGCGAATCGCCAAGGACATCGGCGACCTGAACCTCAGCGACGGCTGCGAGATCCAGTTCCCGGACCCGGATGACCTGCCTCGCCTTCAAGGTGGTCATCTGTCCCGACGAGGGCTTCTACAAGGGCGGACGCTTCGAGTTCAGCTTCCGCGTGGGCCCCGACTACCCGCACGAGCCCTCCCCGGGTGAGATGCGACACGGCCGTGTACCACCCCAACATCGACCTCGAGGGCAACGTGTGCCTCAACATTCTTGCGCACGAATGGAGCCCCGTGCTCAGCGTGGGCTCGCTCGGTGTGCGGCCTGCTGCACCTCTTCTCGAGCCGAACCCGGAGGACCCGCTCAACAGGGAGGCGGCCGACATGCTGGCCGCGACAGCCAGCTCTTCGCAAGCACCGTCAATCTGGCCATGCTCGGGGGAACGGTCGCAGGCAAGAAGTTCCAGAGATGCCTGCTCGAGGGCCACGAGCGCCGTCTCTTTCGGTGAAGAACAAAATAAAGTAGACCTTTCCTGGCTAGATGAATTCGCCTTCGGGCGCCAGCGGGGAGGCTGGGAGACGCCAGTTGACCGCTTTCTTTGCTGTGCACGTGCCCATCCTAGCCGAAAACCATTTCAAGTCCAATGGGACCCGTCCAATACTCCATTGGTTCGATCGAAATCAACTGCACTTCCCATTGGTTCAGAGAGAGAGAGATCAAACTTTATTTAAAGCGGCCCATGTCCGGGCTGCCGAACATTGGGGTGTTGGACTTCCAATGGTTTTTTACGGTTGGAATTGGATTGGATTGGAAAAATTAGCAGTGGCTTAGCTCGGCTATGCCAGGATATACGTAGCGTGAGCTAAGGTTCAGCAATCCAGTTCAATCCAATCCGGTCCAGTCACTGCTCCTCGCGCATGCGCAGAATGGCTCTCCAGGAGCCACGCGAAATCGCTATCAAGCGGCTCCGGTGCAACGTCAGACTTGGCTACTGCGCAACGGAGGCGCACAGCTGGGGACACGCGCGGTGCCAGTGCGTCTCTGCCGCGGCTATAACGTCACTCCTCTGGAATGCGCAGACCGGCGAATGTGCAGCCCCAGTTCTCTACACACCCGTACTCCAATTGGATTGGATTTTCAATCCAATTTAATCCAATCCAATGCTCCTCGCGCTTGCGCAGCACGGCCCTTCAGTGCCCACGCGAAACTACTCAGACTCGGCCAGTGTAGCTTACGCTACAGAAACGTTTATTTGATCTGCAGTAAAGCGCGCGCTCTTTTGACGCGGCCCTTGGCGCGCCTGCAAGTGTCTCTACTCGCATTTTAGATGCAGAGCATCTGATTCACTCGCCTTGTCCTTCCGGCGTCGTCGTCGTTGTCGGCGTTGTCCACCCCTCCCCCATTCTCCTCGCCGCGCCAGCTGCGCTCTCCGCCGCTCACCCCCTCTCCTCTCCGATAGCGAACACTCTCTCGTGAGGGGCGTTGGATTGGACTCGATTGGACTCGATTGGATTGGATTGGATTGGCTTGGCTTGGATTGTTTTGGATTAAAGTGGATTGTGTTGGATTGTGTTGCGTCATAGCCGCGGCATGTTGCGTCATAGCCGCGGCAGACGCGCTGGGGCCGGCGCATGTGCAGTACTCTCTCTCCCGCGGTTTCCTCTCCTTCGGGCCCGCTGCAGCGTGGGCGAAGCAACATCCACGCTTGGCTCAAACACTTAGAGTCCACGCCGCTTTACAAGTACGCCAACGTCGTCATCGACTGGTACCGTCTTACGCAGTCCCCTCAACGTTATGCGCGCTATAAAACGCGGTCCCTTCGCCGCTCCGCCTATGCGTCGCATCTACACAGGGGTTCCCGCGAGGGGAGGTGGGAGTTTTCTTTTTTTATGCTCGCCCCTGCCTGGCTAACGCCTCAAGGACCTGCTGGATGGCCTTGAGTTGTGTTTGTTGGTCTGCGGTCCGCGCCGTTGTGTTTGTCATCCGGAGGCTTCTTGCAATCCCACAATACGTGTTCCATAGTGGCTCTTTCTTCACGGCGCACCTTGCATTTGTCCATCCGGCACATCTTGTGTAGCAGTGCTGGATTCGGTAGCGTTCTGGTTTGTAGTTGTCTGATCAGGACAGCCTGTCTCCTGTTCAGGCTCGTGTGTGACTGTGGTAGTTCTCTTCTTGCCAGTCTGTACATTCATTTTGGTGATTTCATCGTATACCCTGTCATTGCCTTTGTTGATGTCTTGGTTCGGTGCGCTTTTGTTGGCTGGTAGATCAGCAGCTCTGATTTGCCCGGAGAGCATCTCAGGCCAGACCCTTTTCCAAGCTTTCTTCTGTCGCCTCTAGCGCCGTTTACAGTGTGGCCTCAATATGCGCGTCGCTTCCTCCGTTCACCTACAGCGTAATGTCGTCCGCGTAGATTGTGTGGCACAGGTCTTGGATCAATCTTTTGGCCACTCGGATCATCACGAGGTTAAAGAGCATGGGCGAGATGACTGCCCCTTGTGGGGTGCCCTGGTTGCCCAGCTCCTTTTCGTCTGCCTGTAATTCTCCTCCCCTGAGTTCCGCTGTTCGGCCCGTCAGGAAGTCCTTGATCGTACACCCATGTTGAGGATCGTTCACCCATGTTGAGCTCCGACACTTGCCTTACGACCGCCGCAAGTGTGACCTTGTAAAAGGCGCTTTGCAGGTCTAGTCCCAGTATGGCCTTGTTGTCTCTTGTCTTGTAGTCAATGATTTGATGTCTGACTTGGATCATCGTGTCTTGTGTGCTGAGGTGCTGTCGGAAGCCGGTGATTGTTTCGGGATACAGCTCCTCTCCCTCCAGGTACTCTTGCCAGTGGCGTAGACTTCTTATTTTTTCCGGGGGGGGCAGACCTGGAGTGCGCCTCGAAGCGGCGAAGGGAGGGGGGAGGAAGCGGTGGGGGGTCCTTATGAGATGACATGTCATCACCCCGCTACAAAGAGGCTACCACTAATCATCATCATCATCATCATCATAAGGGGCACCTGCAGCAGTGAAGGCCTTTTACATTGTGCCGGCTAACTACGAGGTGTCCCCAAATATAAGACGTCCCGCAAGTCTATGAACCGTGAACTTCAGCGGTTTGACGCATCCAGTAGAAATTTCTTTGAATACGTCTTTTACTGGTCACATTTATTCAAAAATATTGCATGACTGAACCATCAGCACAAAAAAAACGAGTCAATTTGTTTTTTTTTTAATGGGAAGTTAGGGGGTAAAAAAAAAAGAGACACGAGAAAGGGACACGACAGGGGCGCTACGTGCTGCTATGTGCATTTCCGTTAAGAGCCCCCGAAACGGGTCTGTCTTTGACCACTCATTTTTGTATCCGTGTGTGTGTTGTGCCAAAGCGCCCGACACAAATTCGCTGCACCTGGCGAGGTGCCGATGGCGGGTTTTATTCGCGCCTAGGTCAAACCGCTCGAGTCACACGTGCCGCGACTTGGCGGGAAAGGCGCCGCCGAGTCTGCTCTCCCTTTCCCATCGCGACGGCTGGACCAAATCATGCCTGGGACGAACTAATCCCCGCAGACAAGCAGCAAGTAGCGCCTGGAGACGCCGCCGCAGAGTCGCCTTTCCTTTCCCGGTCGTGGCGGCTCGGCTGACGCAATCGCATCGCCTCCATTCGCCAGATTCATAATGCGGCCAGTGATAGCTCCGACTGGAGGCATTGGAACTCCACGCGGCTGCAACGGAACCCTGGGGGTATAAAACCAGCCCGGAAGCAGCGGTGGTGCGGCGGCATCTCATCGAAGGCCCTGAGTTGAGAAGTGCTATCGCGCTTGTCTTAGCCATGTAACGCTCTTGCTACCTTTGTATACATTGTATATAAATGCTGCTTCAAATAACCGTCAGCTCGGCTACTTCGTCACTATGGTCTGCACCGCGTCGATAGCGGACTGGGCAGGGCAACGTCGCAACAGTAGTGACTGAGCTGGGATGGCCCTGTCCCAACTGTGTATGTGTATGTGTTTTGGAGGCTTGGAGCGGGTATCGCTCGCAGTCAACGGCCGCAGTGCACCCAGTTGCTGCCGGTGCTTGGCAGCCGTTACAGCACTGTCCAACTGCTCTGGCGTGCTTTGTGACCTCGAAAACAAAGTTTGCAGACAGGCTTTTCGGAGGCGTGATAGCTTGCACTGACGTCACTGTATTCCCGTGTTGGTGCGTTGGTTGCACAGTGGAAAATCTGCAGCTCTTGCAATTGGTTCGAGAAGCGCTGATGAAGCTGAGAGCTATCGATAAAAAATGCGGTGGCGTCGTTATGGGCAAGCAACGTGTTTTACGAGACGTTCCAAGACGCGAGCTAAAGGTAAAAACCCAACGTCTGGCGTTGGCGTACATCATATAAAACGGCCCTTTCACGAGGCCTTCCACAGTGCGAGCTTAAACTCGCACAAGTTGCTTGCGAGGAAGTGGTCGCCCCGCCAGTAGACAGCAGATGAAGGTAGGGGAAGAACAAACCACCAAAAATCACCGTCGTCGTCAGCTTCATCATTACACGGTGGCATAAACGAGAAGCAGCGCATCGGGTTGCCATTCGAAAGCAAAACGCTCCTCCAGCAGCAAGATGCCAGCGCTGTTCGACAAAATATGCGAGGCGGAACAAGGCGTCACACGCGTTCGACTGGGCATTATGATGTCCGATTAACAACCCACAACCTGCACGGTGGGGCTATATGCTCACTTGTAAATGGGACACCACGAGGGACATAGTCCTACCAAACCAGAGCAAAAAAGTTTCAAAAAACGGGAGCCTAATAAAACCATGTGGTTGACACAAACCATGCAGTCAATTTGACGCGAATCACGTAAACTAACTGCGACTGTTTAAATGAGCGGTTCCGCTCACAAACGACTCCAGAGCATGACATTGCATCTATGGAAACTGCGTAAGACCGGAAAAGAGCGACTTCGGTGCGCGTAGTGCATGCATTGTGAGCAGCCCCCACCGCTTCCCCTAAAACAATTTGAATGAAGCAAGCGGAACGAAGCAGCTACGCGTTCCCAGGCCGCGCAGTTGTAAATAAAAATACCTGCTCCAATCAACAGGTGCCGTAGAAACAAGAGCAACTGTGGCCGCGCTTCCCACCGGGACCTAACCCCCTCGTTCTTTTTCCCTTTCACCGCGACCCCTTAGCGAGCGACCGCGGAAAAACGGTAACAGCGCCGAACAAGGACAGGCAAAGGAGGGAGGTGCAGTTTTCGTTGCCTGATTTTACCATCCTTGAGAGTTAAGCAGCACAGCGCCACCGCTGAATGTCTGAAACTCGTACACGTGCGCCCAGACTTGAGTTTGTGATAGAACTTGTTTGCACTGGTGTACTCACGAGTGCATGTACTCACGAGTGCAAGCACGAGTTCTGTACTCACGAGTAGTAGACTTACCCCTGTACTCAATTGTAATCATACTCACTTTTTTAATCTGGGTGTGTACTCACTCATCATCGTACTCACTCGTGAGTTTGAGTACAAATGAGTACAAATGAGTGTACTCACGAGTGAGTGCACCGACCTATGCTCCCGACAAAATGTCGCTTTGCTGGCGTGCTGCTGAAGCCAAGCTATGGCAGCGACACGGCCCTGCGTTTCCCCCTGCCCATCGGGAGGACGGAACTGTCTTTCAAGATCCCAACCCCTGTTGTAAACAATAGTTGGCAGACAGAACGGCCAACAGTCCGATGTCGACGGGCGCAGAGCCGAGCCAAGCCCTTAAAAAAATCCTCAGTCGGGGCCGGAGGGGGCTCTGCCCCCCCGTAAAGCCGTCCGGGGGGGGGCACGAGCCCCACTGCCCCCCCGTAGTTGGGCTTCTGCTCTTGCCACCGATTGTGTAGGACGTGCTCCAAGGCGTTGCCCACGCACGATGTTAGTGCGATTGGGCGGAGGTTGTCCGTGCTCAGTGGCTTCCCTGGTTTGGGGATGAGGATGGTCCTGGTTTTTTCCACTTTTGGGAGCTTGCCGCTTCTCCAGCATTTGTTGTTATTCCTGTCTGGTTCTCGATGGATTTGTCGTCGAAGTTCCTGAGGGTCTTGTTGGTGATGTGATCCGGCCCGGTCGCCGACCTGGTGTTCAGGTAGTGCAGCGCCGTCCGTACCTCTTCGAATTCTATGTCCCTATCGAGGCGTTCGTTGGATCCGACTCGGTACGGGCCGTACTCCACCGTGGGCGTCGTCGGCACGTACTTGTCTCTCAACTTGTGCGTGACGGTTTCGGCTCCATCCTCGGCGACTTCCCGGTGCAGGAACTCGGCCAGTCTGTCTCGTTGATGTGACTTAGTCTTGGTTGCATCCATGAGGTGTTTGAGGATATTCCACGCCTTACTGTTGTGTAGCTGGCCGTCGACCGCGCCGCACGTCTCGTTGCATTTTTGGTTGCTCAGGACTCTGCAGTGGTTTCCGATTTCTTTGTTGAGCTCGGCCACTCTGTTTCGCAGTCTTCTATGAAGTCGTTGCTTTTTCCGCCTGTCTTGGGTGGGTTTTCTCGCCTCGATCAGGTGTGCCAGCCTGCTATCCATGGCTTCCGTTTCCACGTACGTTTCGATCTCCTTTGTTGCTTCTCGCGCGTTGCGTGCGATTTTCTCGGTCCATTCGTCGATGTCTATTTCTTCGACGTCCGCTTATTCTCACTCCCTGATCTCCCTGAACTCCGACCAGTCGATGCACGTGCATTTTTTACGTTGTTCTTTGGTCGGCCGGAACTGGCACCGTGACTTCCACTACAGTTAAACCTGGATGTAACGAACTTCTATGTAACGAATTCCTTGAGTGAACGAAGTTTTTCAATTCCTTATTGCCAGCCCCATTAGACTCCGTGTGTTTGTGACGTCTATTTCATTTCATTTCATTTATTCTACCTTAAAGGCCCAAAGGCATTACATAAGGGGGGGGGGTACAAGGCATAGTAAACAACGCAACAAAAAAATCTCGCCATCTCCACGAAGTGAATGATGATGAGAGGGGCGAAGCTAAAATGCTTATCGGTAAAACCGTGAAACATTCGCCCGCACTTCATATAAAGACTCGACACGTCAAGCTTTCCACCGCTACGTTGACAAGCCCGTCGACGACGTCGATGTTTGTGGTGATTATGTAGGGCTTGTTTGCGACGATGAGAATCTCCATGGGTAAGTTGGCGAATTCGGTGTGTGATATTTTAGCCACCTTGGCCGTCGCCTTCTGCAGACCGTCTTGTGTCGCGTACCCCCGGTACGTGTCTTCTGCAGAGCGTCTTGTGTCGTGTACCTCTGATACGTGTCTTGAGCTCGCAGGCGACGAACGACAACCTCTTCTTCTTCCTCTTCTCCTTGTTGGGTAGCAACGAACGCGTTCAACGTTTTCACCTCTTCGGCCAATCTTTGGTTTGCCAATCCCTAGGGGGATCCTGCCATAGTCATCATTAATGTGCCGTGCCGTATACAGCAGCAACGAGGGACGGGACAGGGCCCGAGCAAGAGGAGCTTCGCCCCTAAAACTCAAATGGTACAAAGGGTAAACATTCAGACAACAATAATAATACAAAGGGTAAAATGCAAAGCATACAGTAAACATTACTAAGTGCAAGTAAACGTAAAGGTACAAGGGTAAACATTCAGAGAACGATGAAACAGTACTTCAAAACTATTGTAAAAACTGACAAAAGAAGAGTAAATTCAGTTAGATTGTGACATGTGAATTTTTAGTTTATTGCGGAAGGTTTGGCGGTTAGTGCATGTTAACGAAGGCGTAGCGGCCGTTAACCTTGACGTAAAGAATTGGCTACGCTGATGAGATATTGCTTTTTGCACTTTTTCTGAAGAATCTGCCGGAGAAATGCACTAACTTAACTTCGCTCGCACCGCAAACTACCATGCGTTTTCAGTGTGAGTGCGGTGTCGGTTCGGAGTTACGCCTGCCTCTCGGAGTGTAGTCGCGCGTCTCCACTGCTATCTGCGGTGTCACTTCATCGGTGCACGTGCAAAAAGTCACGTGCAAAAAGTTTTTCACAAAACCCTGTCCAGTTATGTGCTTCGAAGAAACTCCAAGAGAGCTTTGGTTGCACGTGTATAGCTTCACTGGGACCCGACCAAGGAGCCAAAACAGCCCTCAGCTCAAGTCCCGCACCGCGGCCTGCAGAAGGATAATATTAGTTTCTGTCTGTGCACGATGTATTTTCGACACACACATATAACATGATGAATGTCTTCTCGTGAGTCACATGAGGAGCACTTGCAATATTGCAGAGTAACCATAAAACTGTCACACGCCATTGCAAAGTCCGCTAATTAGTATTTTACCCTACACTGGTAAACTCCTTTCCTCATTTTCGCAAAAGAAACCCTTGGCCAGGAAGTACTATCGTTCTTGCTGTGGTCAAAACCATGCATTACTTTCGTACAGCGCAATAGTTAAAACTACAGCATTTGTGAGATGAATTACAAAAGATTTTGTACCTCATTTGCACGAAGCAGTGCTTTGCAAAATAAAATTTTACACTGCCGTAAGTTTTTCAGTGACAAGGCGTAAATTACATTTGGGCGTAGTTGTCCCTCTGGTCGTCATACAACACAAATTCATGCAATGTAATCCAGTATTTTGTGCACGAATCATGAGAAATTTTGACGAAGTGGCGTGACGCAACACACCACACGACTTTAAATGTTTGACGGCCGTAGCATTATCGTACACAGACCAACAGCAATGTATATGAAAATGTGAAGTGCTTAGGTTATAACAATCTAAAATGACATATTAGGGGCGAGGGACTTCCCTGAAATGCACGGAAAGGTGCCAGGAAATTCACGCCTCACCGTCTGGGGTCAACGAACGCAAAACACGGCCCCATTGCATCCGAGTCAGGTATTCCTAAAGAGCCTTCGAACGGGTACTCGCCGTATCGTCATCAACATCACCCACTACGCCAGCGCTTCCGCGTGCGTTTGCCGAACAGTTCGCAAGTCGCTGCGTGGCGCCTGGAAGTGTATTGCAGACATTAATTTGGTGAGTAGCTCGCGCCTGTATTTGTTGGTCTCACTTCGCGCGACATCGTGCATGCGTTGAACAGTTGCTTGCCATTCGTTGCTGCAGTGGGAACGGCGTTGCCGGGCTCGGTCTTGGACAGAGCCACCTAGACACTGACACTGCTCGTTCCTGCACATAACTACGTGTACGCCTCGAAGGCCCGTTCGTAGCTGAAGCAACGCTGCGTGCAGGATTCTCCACTTTCTTCCGAGCAGCGCCAATATGCTGAAGCTGTTCGCCCTCAAGCGAGAGCAGCACAAGAGCCGCCAGGCGGCCAGCAACGCGGTGGCGGCGTCGCGCGTCTCTAGCGCCCGGCTGCGAATCGCCAAGGACATTAGCGACCTGAGCCTCGGCGACGGCTGCGAGGTCCAGTTCCCGGACCCGGACGACCTGCTCGCGTTCAAGGTGGTCATCTGTCCGGACGAGGGCTTCTACAAGGGCGGACGCTTCGAGTTCAGCTTCCGCGTGGGCCCCGACTACCCGCACGAGCCTCCCCGGGTGAGATGCGACACGGCCGTGTACCACCCCAACATCGACCTCGAGGGCAACGTGTGCCTCAACTATCCTGCGCCACGAGTGGAGCCCCGTGCTCAGCGTGGGCTCGCTCGTGTGCAGCCTGCTGCACCTCTTCGTGGAGCCGAACCCGGAGGATCCGCTCAACAGGGAGGCGGCCGACATGCTGGTCACGGACAGCCAGCTCTTTGCCAGCACGGTCAAGCTGGCCATGCTCGGGGGAACGGTCGGCGACAAGCTGTTCCAGAGGCGCCTGCCCGAGGGCCGCGAGTGCTGTCTCTTTCCGTGAGGAACAAAATAAAGTAGAAAGCTCCTAGCGAGATGAATTCGCTTTATGACGCCAGCGGGGAGAGTGCAGGACGAGAGTTTTCTGTCTCCTTTGCTGTGAGTGTCCATCCCAGCTGAAAAAAAAAAACCATTGCAAGTTCGCTTGGACCCGTGCAAAATACCTTTGGGCCGACTGGAACCAACTGGACTTCCTATTTAATGGTTATTTGGGCGAGTCCAATTGTACTTTGAGTGGTTTTTAACAGCATAAGCTTGAGCTTTGTCCGTTGGCGTTACAAAAAAAAAATGTGTGGTCTGTGAAAGCCTGCGGACGAAGCAATTCGGGTTTGTTGAAAAGGATGACTCCTCGCCTCCCTCGTGGCCATCATCATCATCATACCCATGTTCCACTAAAGCACTCATCAGAACGGGTCTTGGCGGCTCGTCCATTTGTCCACATTTTTGGTGCAAGAAACCGGCGTCCAAGGGAACTCCAGAGGTGAGCCTCACCCAGCAGATTTTGGCTCATTTTCGACCACCTTCTCAACTCTGGGGAGCAAGAATAAAGCTGTCATTTTCACGAACCCGTCTATAATGCTGGGGGCCGCCTTAGAAGAAGAAACGAGCCGGATCCCACCGTTGTGCACCTTTGCCGAGGTGTCATGAGGCGCAATTCCCATCGATGAAGGGCGTCAATACACGGTTTGAAGCCCAACCAGTGGTAGAAGAGCTTGAACGCAACCCCTTGCGCCGCTTCTCGGCAGCTAGAAACTGCTTTTTAAGGGCCCTATTGAGTGTTTGGGTTGGACTCTACCTGTTCCACTTATATATTTGGGCATGCAAAATTGGATTTGGGGTATGCAAAAAGGGATATATATTTAATTTCATTTAAGCTTTTTTTTTCTGCTTCAGGTAGGTTGAATTGCTGAAGGGTACTAATTATTGGGCAATTGGAGTTTTACTCATAACGAGTTTTCATTTTTATGGCCTCTGTCTTTCCAGAGAGAAATTAGTATTTTGCGGGCCTCACAAATAGAATAAGGTATTTAGCCGTTGCCAATCCCCCCTTGTGGGTACGTGTAAAAATATTTGAAGGCATCATCATCATCATCATCACCTTGGACGACGCACATGAGATGCGTTTTGGCGGTCGTGTAACTCCCGGTACGATGACGTCGACCTCTGCCCCGTGAGTCTCATCGCGAGCCATATCGAACTCCGTGACGAAGTCCGAAGTCGCTCCACTTGACTTAAACATATGATCGGACAGGTTGTCGACTCTCTGTGCACCAAGAAGCCACCAAAATACCTGAGTTGACCGATCTTTTAAAGAGTGATGGAACAAAATGATCGCTTGTGCCAGATCAACGGAGAAGTTGAAAACACGTTTGAAATTGACAACCTGGAAGCAGAGATGTTTGACGCGTTTGATTTTGAAGGGAGGGCGATATCGGCAAAACTTAAACTAGAAATGAAAGTAACCGGGGCCAGAACTCACCGGTAAGCTCTCATATCCACCGAAACCCGAATTAGGTCAAAGATCAGACATCAGTGGGAAAATACAGAAACCGCAAACGGAAATGATAGTAACCCAAAAACACGAAAGCCAGTGCAAACAGGAATTGAATTATGAAGGCATACTGTTGTGTCGTGGGCGACGGCGAGCGGCCTCGGCAGCGACGGGAGCGAAGGCTCAGCGCGCCGGGCCCACGCACAAGCCCACAAGAAGAAAGAGTGCGGCCTGCTCGTACCAAGACCAGAACCCAAAAAGAACGTTTATTGTTCGACAAGACGACACCGAGGCGCATACGCACGTGACCCGTCACGTGCGTCCACAGCAACGACATCTAGTTACAATTAATACAACCAAGCGCACACAGTGAGCGGGCGCTCCACTAGAGGGCGCCACTACACCACATCATCTTCCCGTGCGAAAGAAGTTCGCACACTCTGCGAAATACGCCACTACACCACATCATCTTCCCGTGCAAAAGAAGTTCGCACACTCTGCGAAATACATACAGCATCTTAAATGCACACTCCACATCATTCTCCCGTGCTTTGAAGAATGTCTGCATCTTCCTTTCACTTGACTCACACAACAGGCTATCAGTCGCTCACGACAGTTCTATAAGTCCCAAAAAAAACCGTCCAAAAAACATTTTCGCTAACGACAGTTCTCTAAAGTCCCAAAAAAAACCCGTCCAAAACACTTTCAATGATGATATACGATTCAACACAGACATGACACGTTCAACATGACGCAAAGCATGAACCGTACGTATACCCCTTACTGCACATATTCGCGAAGCCACTGAGGCTGCTTAGTTCTACGGCGCGGACGCGTAGACGTTGAACTTGCATTATTTGACGATCCAGAAGCCCCCTCATTTTCCCTTGTGTTGTCTACATGGCTATTTGGATCTGTTTGTTCACTATTTTCTTCCTGACATTCTAATGGTTCCCGAGGGACAATGGATTCAGACCTTGCACTGGTAGAAACCTCCGACAGATCAGGGTCTGTCTGAACACTGGGGCTTGTCCCTTCTGACAACTGTAGACTAGGGGACTGACTGTCACAAATGTCCAAGTTAGACAAAGAGTACAAAAACTCTTTATGCCTCGACGAGAGTTCAACATTGTCAAAGGAATACGGTGCTGAGCCAACCTCGATTCCCTTCGGAACGACTGTGAGTTTTGAAGCGTTCCAGATCTTTCCATCACTGAGCTTAAAGGTGAAAGGTGCAACCTGAGCTTGCACTGTCAACGGCTTACTATACTTCAGAAATCCTTGCTTACGGAATTTTACCTTCACGACATCTCCCACCTTTATGCGGGTCTGCTGCGCACCTTTCCTTCTGTCAAAGTACTGTTTAGCTTTATGCTGCTTCGTGAAGACCTGATTCCGAACATGAGGCAGGAAATTGTCCGATTCTGCTGCCTTTTTACGTATCCTGAAGTTGCTAATATCCACTTTGGAACGAGGCTGACGTCCATGCAGCAAAAAAGCTGGAGAAAGACCTGTCACTGAATGTGGTGTGACCCGATACGACCCAAGAAATTGTGTAATGCTCTTCGAAGCATCCTTGCCTCCAAGTCTGGCTACCTGTAAATGTTCTTTGAGAACTCTGTTAAACCGTTCAATCTGGCCGTTAGCCTGAGGGTAATAATTCGACGAGAACACGTGGCGGATACCCTTTTCCTTTAGATACTCTTGCATTTGTTTGGAGACAAACTGGGGTCCATTATCCGTCACTAAAACCTCAGGGAGCCCTTCCCGACTGAAAGACCAGTCCAACAACTTAATGACATCTTCAGTTGAAATGGAATTTGTGCCCAGAACCTCAGGCCACTTAGAGTAGTAATCGACTAGTGTAACAAGAAATCGGGGGTACGACACATCTAACGGACCGACGATGTCCATTCCCAACTTTTGCCAAGGCCCTTCAGGCCATTCCACTGGCTGCAACGGAGCTACATGAGGCTTAGCAGACTTGTCTGCCAGCTGACAAACGTGACAATGCTTTACATGTTCTTCAACATTGCGATCCATTTGAGGCCACCAGTAACGTTCCCGGAGAAGTTGCTTCGTTCGTACTATTCCTTGATGATTTTCATGTGCTAACTCGAGAAACGTAGGTACCAGTACACCAGGAATGACTACACGGTCATCACGCATGAGTAATCCGTCCACAACAGAAAGTTCATCCCTTACATGAAAGTAAGCAGTTAAATCACTGTGTACCTTTTTCTTATCAGGCCAACCCTTTGACACATACTCTGCTACCTTCTGCAACGTCACATCGGCCTTCGTTGCCAGCTGCAAGGTTTCTTTATCGACTACTGATGTTACTAGTGACACTATCTCTTCCTCCTTAACAAGTTCTTGACCGGTCTGAATGGGTAATCTCGGTAGAGCGTCAGCCACCAGATTTTCTGACCCTTTGCAATACTCGATGTCAAAATTGTAGTACAGCAGACGAGCTGACCACCGTGAAATCCTTAAAGGTCTCCGACCTGAGTCTCCTGCGGCTAACAAAGCAACTACAGCCTGATGGTCAGTTCTAAGTGTGAACCGTCTGCCCCAAAGAAAAATGTGCCACTTTTCGCACGCGAACAAACAAGCCAGCGCTTCGCGCTCTCCCACAGAGTATTTTCTCTCAGTCTCCGACAAGGTTCTAGATGCAAAGGCTATGGTTTCAAGCCGAGAACCATACCGCTGCTGTAGTACCGCGCCAATTCCCACATCAGATGCGTCGGTAGTTACTACTACAGGCAAGTCAGGATTAAAGACCTTCACAACCGGGGAACATGTGAGGCACGCTTTCAACTGATCGAAACTGCGCTGAGCATGATCAGACCAACAAAACGTCTGACCCTTCCTGAGCATGAGGCGAAGTGGTTCAACTATCTCTGCATAGTTCTTTATGAACTTAGCATAGTATCCTGCAAGACCTAAAAATGATTGCAGTGACTTTATGTCCGTAGGAGCGGGAGCATGAACTATAGCTTTTAATTTGCTCTCCAAAGGTGAGATGCCCTCAGCCGAAATCTTGTGACCCAAAAAATCAAGTTCCTTGACCGAAAAAAGACACTTGTCGTTCAACTTCATGCCACTGTTTGCTATACATGTTAAGACTTCAACCAGGCTCGCGTCATGCTCAGCTTGAGTCTTTCCCCACACAAGAATATCATCAAGATAGCAAACAACATTTTTGCAATTTTTTAAGATCTGAGACATCATTTTTTGAAAAACCGCAGGCGCCGACGCCAGACCAAAACACACCCTCTTAAACCTGAATAAGCCTTCATGAGTCACAAAGGTAGTTAAGTCCCTACAGCCCTCTTCCAGCAACAACTGATGATAAGCCGACGCCAAGTCAAGCTTAGAAAAACAAACAGCACCATGAAACATCTGCAACAGCTCTTCAACATGCGGTAAAGGATACCCATCAATGATAATTGCCTTATTCGGTTCCCGGAGGTCCACACACAGCCGAATGTCCCCGTTCTTTTTCCGGACGACGACGAGTGGCGAAACCCACTCCGAGGCGTCGACACGCTCAATGACATCATTGTCCTCGAGGCGTCGCAGCTCGCTGGACACTGGATCACGGAGAGCAAGAGGCAATCTTCGTAGCTTAGATGCAACTGGAGTCACACCTGGCCGCCGTTGGATCTTATGCGAGACGTCCTTGACAAGACCCAACTCGCCGTTGAAGAGATGTTCGAAACCCGGGGGCACGTTCACGGGACACTGCACTGCACACACCGATGCTAGTCGACACGTAAGAGACGCACCGTCGATCTGAATGCCCAGTTGCTGGATGGCGTCGAGCCCCAAAAGAGATGTCCCTTTGTCGGTGACGTAGAATGTGACGGAGCAAGACCGTTGCAAGACTTGAACAGGAGCTTGGAATGAGCCGCGGATGCCGATACGTTGTTTGGAAAAATTCCACAAGTTGACGGAAGCCTTGGACAGCGCATGCTGTTTACTGAAGTGACGCTTGAAATCTTCGACAGTCATCAACGACACGGATGCTCCGGTATCGACTAAGAGTTGCATGGTCACTCCGCTGACTTCGGCTTGAACGACTAAGTCCTTTCTTGGAGGATTGTTGACGCTGACTTCAGCTTGGACGACTAAGTCCTTTCTAGAAGAAGTGCTGACTGTTAAGACGGAAGATCTTGCGGGTGCGTTGATCTCCGTGGATGCTGGATGCTCTACAGGTTCCGGTGTCGAAGCGGATCCCGTAGCTTCCTTCGAAGAAACTCGATGCACTGGTGCCGGCTTACGGCACATCGATGCGAAATGTCCCCACTTATTACAAGAGTTGCAGCACCGATTTCGGGCTGGACAATTTTGAAATGCTGAATTATGGCCATTTATTTCCGCATCGTTCGCACAACTGAAGCTTGCCTGCAAACTTCTTCTGCTGAACTGTACCGCGGAACTCTACAGCTGACTGCGGATGGAAACGTCCATCTTGGAGGCCACCATCTTGCCTTCCCGAACCCGGTGGAATGACGTCACGGCCTCCCCGGCTGGCCAGGCCATCTTGAATTCCTGTGCCGCCATCTTGAGCGCGCCGGCCTCCCCGGCGGCCCAAGCCATCGTGATTCTCCACGCCGCCATCTTGAGCGCGGCGGCTTCCCCGACTGTCATCTTCCGCGACGCCACCTTCTCCTCGTCGACCTACTGCTTGTACTTGATGCGAACCGAAGGCTTGGTTCGCCAACGACAAAGATTCAAAACTCCGACCAATCTCTTCAGCTTTCTCCAAAGACAACCTTTCGCCATGTGCGAGCAGCTTTTCTCTAACCTGGGGGTTAGACGTTCCATGTATGATTTGATCTCGGACGCGCTCCGCGTACGTCAGCCCGAAGTTGCAACGTACGGCTTTCTCCTTTAGAGCGGTCACGTATTCTAAAAAACTTTCCTCCCGAAATTGACGACGGCTTGTGAACTCATGTCGTTCAACAAGCGTATTTGTGGACGCAGCGAAGAGCCGGTCCAGCTGCTCCAAAAGTTGGTCGAATTTCGAAATGGCCGGAGCCGAGGATGCGGTCACACTACAGTCGGTCGCGGAGTCGGTCACGATAGGGCTGGTTACATTAGCGTCGGTCACGTTACTGGCGGCGTCCCTCCTTGCTTCGTCCTGCTCCGCCTCAGCAAAATACCTTCGTTGCCCCTCCCTACCCAAAACGCTGACGAGCGCCGACGCGCGTCGTCCGTCATTCCAGTCGCTGCCGCCAGCCGCCTCGAGATGGGCCTGAAACAATTTTTTCCAGTTATGCCACGGAATCGGAGGCGGCCCCGGCAATTCGAGGAAAACGGGCAGGTTATCGAAGAGGCCCATGCTGCCAAGCAGGAAGGAGAGAGGCGCAGGAGCAGAAGCAGAAGAACGAAGTAGGGCGAGGCCTAAACGACGGTTCGACAAGCGTCAGCACAAAGAACGCTAGGCCTCGCGACGCCAGACGCGCCGGACAGTCACACTCGAGCGAGGTCAAACGCACTCACGTTTTCATTCTGCCGGACCCGTCGACGATGTCGTCGCAGCAGAAGAAAAGCATCCCATCCTCGTCGCCAAAAAGATGTTGTGTCGTGGGCGACGGCGAGCGGCCTCGGCAGCGACGGGAGCGAAGGCTCAGCGCGCCGGGCCCACGCACAAGCCCACAAGAAGAAAGAGTGCGGCCTGCTCGTACCAAGACCAGAACCCAAAAAGAACGTTTATTGTTCGACAAGACGACACCGAGGCGCATACGCACGTGACCCGTCACGTGCGTCCACAGCAACGACATCTAGTTACAATTAATACAACCAAGCGCACACAGTGAGCGGGCGCTCCACTAGAGGGCGCCACTACACCACACATACCACCTATAAAAGACAACAGTCTTGATTTCTATGTCGCAAATACCACATGCGATCCGATGTACAAAAACTGCCCAAAAGAAAGTGGACTGATTATGAGTACAGCGAGACCGACACAACCAGAAACCGCAGTTGACGATTTCGACATCCGTGAACTTACATCGGAAAGAATAATGTGTTGACATGTCTTGCTGAAACGAGATTTCTTACCGACAACGAGAACTGGCATGAAGCCTTGCGGGCCATTTGAAGAGCGAGAGGACAAAACCACCATGTCTTCGTTTCGTTCATGCATATTTCGGTTGCCCGGTGCAGTGCATCACATTAAATATCTCAAAGGTCGCGACGAAAGCGCAAAAGAAGCTGCCGTCCCCGAAGAAAATAAGATACTTTTTCATCGTGCAGCGCGCCGCATTCAAGAAACAAGCGGCACCAGAGGATGCGGCTCCTCAAGATGGATAGAAAACACCGAGTGGTCGACAGCGCAAGGACAGCCGAGAGATCAAAGCCAGGCAGAAGACAGAGGCAGACATTGCCTCTGATTCCAAAAACGTCAACAGAGCGCGAGATCAAACGAACAAAGCGAACTTCTGTGGGGAACAGGAAGACATGCTGGCGAACAAAACGCTTTGGACCCACTAGCAGTAGTAAATTCGTCGGTTCGAGGACTCTCGTCTATACACAAAAGGTTCAGCGGCTGCAAAGCCAGGTAACGGGTCTACGATTCGGCACCGTAATAAGCACCGTTATCATCGGTGGAAGCAGAAGCGGCGATGCTCCCGACATGGTTGCCTCTACGGACATCAATGACATCGCTCGTCAGCTGGACTGCTCTCCCGCTCTGGACTGTAAACACACCGTAAAGCTTGTAGCCGTTTCATAAAGATGTCGAAAAAGGACGTTGAAAAAGACGACGCCTCACCTCCCTCGTGCTCATCATCATCCTCATAATCATGATCCATTAAAAAACTCACCAGAACGGGTTTTGGCGGCTCGTCCCTTTCTCCAGAGGGCCTGCCAGTCTAGACAACTTTTAGTTCCGAAATCCGTCGGAGTTGCAACAGCCGGGTCTTCGACGAAGGGAGGGATGGGCGGCAGAACAAGAGCGTCACTTCCGAAAAAGAGGAAGTGCGGCCGGAAAGCCGCCGTGCCGCTACTCGAGAACGAATGCGACGACCTCGGTCCAATCCCGAAAATCGCGCCGGTGAAGCGGCGGCGAAACGTCAGCGAGTTGAAGAAGACCCGGAGTTAAAGCTCGAGTACATTGTACATACTTTAATGACCAAGTGTTGAATACTCATTGGGGGGCTAACGACGACACCAGACAGAAAACTTGCCGATTCTCGAAGCATAACCATGAATAAACTTAGCCGAGCCAAGAATAAGCTGGGTGGAGCCGCCAGCTCTGCTATTTCTCCAGCCTTGCACCACTTGTGCAAGGTGCGCCATTTTTTTGGTTTGGAATGTTCGTTTGGAAAGGAGCGAAATTGTTTTATTCACGCGTGAAAGTTAATTACTCACATTTTTTGAAGTCCCCCTTACGGCGTTTCCGCTCTATGCTTGAAAAAAAATTGACTGTTTTCTCATGACATTTTGTGGTTCAAACTTCATTCACTTCATAGATGTTGGGTTCAAGTCCCCGTGTTAACTAAGCTGCGTTCGCAGCACGGCTGCACTCACTGGTAGTCCGAAACTGCCACGCCGTGCGGTGATAATCGGGTGAGGCGAGTTGCCGTGCTGCATAGAACAAACTGCTGCTGCACTCGGGGATTCAGAGTGAATCTCGTATCAAGCGCACAATAGAAGCCGTGCCCAGTGCCACGATCACACCAAGGAGAAACACGGGGCGCTTGGCATTCGCTATCATCAGAACTGCGTTGCGGTCCAGTGGGGAACTAGCGCCCATTCTGCGACTCCAGAGTAGCAGCTTGTCGTGCGCAGAGACGCGTTCACATCGGATTTGTAATTGCTTACCAATTAGGCAGTGTCAATTACCTCGAACCAAAGTTTTCTTTGCACCAATGTGTCCGTGAAGTCGAGAGGCATCGAGCGATACTAGCTGACCCCAGAGGTACGCCTTTTTTGCCAAATTTCGGAACTTATTCCACAGCTGCCGTGAGAAGGACTGCTAAGCCTAGGCGTGCTTTGAGGGCTCTAGGCCTAACACCGTCGCGCCGGCAGCCGTCTGTCGTGCTCCTCTGCGGCGGCCGCTCGTCATTTCCGAAATGGAGGAGTCCGTTGTGATATCAACGATCGTGGACAGCCAAATGGGCGTCCAGGTTTAAAAAGAAGAGATATCACCAGAAGAATACCACAACGAAGCCGAATGGAAGTTCGCGGGGGAGCGCATGTCGAGGCTGCGCCAGCGGACCCCCGACAGCGGCTAGTCTGCCGGACCCGGCGGGAGTCAAGGAAGCCCGAAATCGAAATTCAACAAGAACGCCCGATGCTCGGTCATTAAGGCACCACACATGCCAGCCATGCCGCTTGAAGAGAGCAAGATTGTCGTCAGACCCAGATGGGGACTGGACATCGTCAAGACGGGCACCACTACCGTCGGCGCGGCCATACTCGCCGCGGCAATGATCACGAGCGAGAAAGGCGCCGCGGACAACATATGCCCGAACACGCAGCAGAACATCATGGTCGTCAGTACACCGAACGAAGACAACGCCGCAAGGTACGCTAAAATCCAGGAAATTCCTATTCCGGCTAACCTTATAAAGGCAGCACATATCGAACAACACCTTACGACGCCGTACAGGGCGTCGTCAGAAACATACCCTCCGACGCGAGCGCCGACGAGCTGTATAGGAACATCGTCAACGAGAGGAACCCGCTGGCAGTGGCCACCATGATCGTCGCGCTACAGGGACCCAAGGTACCGAACTTCGTCCAATGCGGAGACACCCCCATACGGTGTCACCTCTACAGGAAACGGATGTACGTTTGCCTGCCAGCAGTGCGGAGGAGTGGGGCACCGCAAGTACGTGTGCCAGACCTCCACAATCAGGACGTGCCTGGCTTGCGAGCTCGCTAACCTTAAAGAAGACCATCGCTGTACCCCAAAATGTAAGCTGTGTTGGGGTGGACACTAGACCGGAGGCTGAATGGGAAAGGCAAAATTCAAGATCTACATAGTGCGCAAGCGACAATGGGAGCGCCGACAGGCCTAACGCCAGCTGCCGCGGGAGAGCGATTTCCCGCCGTTCTCTCGGCAAGCCGACAGCTGCGCGAAAGTCAAGGACCGCATCGAAAAACCGCGCGCCGAACTCCACAGACAGCAGCAGCTGCACGAGAATCCTCAGCAGAAAAAAATCACCATCACGTGATCCAGTGAGCTGGTTCGATGGAGCGAAAGGGAGCAACAGAAAGAGCGCGCAGAAAGCAACGGAAGCGAACAATAACGACGGCATGACCAAATGCGAGAGGCCAACGAGACCCCAAGGAAAGAGAACGCGGCGCTGCGAACGACAATCGACAACCTCACAAGAGAGATCGCCGAGACCCGTAAGCTGCTGCTATGCAGCAACGATACTCCGCAGAGACCAACGCCAAGCACAAGCAAGACGGACGAAACAACCACAAACAACCAGGAGACAGCCGTAAAGGAACCGGCACCGAAGAAGCGAGCCATCGAGGCCACGCGCAAGCAAAAAGAAAACAATCGCATCGGCAACCTCGAAGCCAAATTTGAAGCAAGATTCACCAAACTCGAAGAGCTAATCACGGCGAACATCGCAGCAGTGACATTCTTGGAATCGAACTTTTAAATGCGAATGCATTTCTTAGTCGGGGGGTTGTCGTGCTCCGTCGGCGTGCGCCTGCATTCCTCCAGCGCGAGCGCACGTGAGCGCGCGCCTCGTAGTTCTGCCTTCGTCGTCGTCGTCGTCGTCTCGGCGCGGCGGACCCGCGCCGCTACCGTCGGGGGTTGTCGTGCTCCGTCGGCGTGCGCCCGCAGGTGTTATCTCTCCGCGCTCCTCCCTCGCCCCTAGCAACAGCTGTTGGCGCGCCTAGCAACCGGAGCAGGTGGTAGCTCGGGCGGGAGAGTAGCGGAGGGCAAGGGGAGAGGAGGAGCGCGCTCGGGCGCTGTGAGGGCACTCGCATCGAGGAGCTCGGGTGGTAGTAGCGGAGAGTGAGTGGAGAGGAGGAGCTCGCTCGGGCGTGTGAGGGCGCTCGCATCGCGGAGCTCGGCGGGAGAGAGAGCTCGCGCGCGGGGCGGGCGTGTTGCGCGGGTCTCTCTCTCCTCTCCGCGTACCCTCTCTCCGCTCGCTGCGCTCGGAAAATGTATATAAATGCAGTGGAGCGCACGCCTCTCTCCGTTACTGCTTGCCGCAGCGCACTCATCGGTGCACCCAATGCATTCGCATTTCCGCACGATCCCCTTCGGATGGTGGGGGGAGTTTTTTTCTTCACTCCCTGCCAACAGGGATTGCGAAAACGCTATTCATGCGAAACCCAGCTTCTATATTTCACCAATGACATAGGATCAGCTTTAGATCGCGGCTCACTTGTGCACTGTAATTTTTTTTACTTTCAAAATGCTTTCGACCCAGTACCTCACCAATTACATCTCCTGAAAATTAGTACGTTAAACATTGAGTCAAACATACTTAAGTCGATTGAATGCTTTTTGACTAGTCGCACTCTGTAACACCTAAAGGCTGCGACTCACCTCTTTCTGAAGTAACATCTGGCGTCCCACATGGTTCCGTTCTAGGCCCTTTACTTTTCCTGATATATATTAATGACCTGCTGACAGTATTAACTCCTCTACAAGGCTATTTTAAGATCAGTGTGCCGTTTACCGCGAAATAACGAACGAATCAGATAACACACTCCTACAGGCTGATTTTGAGACTGTCTCACCCTGGTGAAATAAATGGCTCATGACTCTCAACTCTAACGAATTTAAGTGCAGGACATTAACCCGGCGATCTGTTTCTACCGCTTGTACTTCCACCATTAACGCAGTCCCCCTCCAGCATGTTCCTTCTTATAAGTACCTCGTCGTTTACATTAACAACAAACTAACTTGGCGCGCACACGTTGCCTACATCTACAAAAATGCCAATCGAACACTGGGCTGCTTGCGCCGCAGCTTTTCTTGTGCTACGCTGTCCCTCAAAGTTCACTATACCGTTCACTAACGCGCTCAAAACTTGTGCACGCTTCTGCTATATGGGATCCCCTGCAGCACACACTAATTACCACGTTATATTCCGTCCAGAACCACTCAACTGCTTTTATTTGTTCTAATTACACGCACACTGCATGTATATCCCAAATGAAATCTAACTTTGAAGTACCAGATTTAACTGCGCAGAGGAAATTGGCGCGACTTTACTTGATCAATGAGGCAAGACCTTCACAACCATCATACCACTCATCACGTATAATGGCAACCTTATGATCACCAGCATAAGGTTGCCATCCTTTTTGCCGAACGAAAATATTTTCAGTTGCATTTTTACAAAGAAAGAACCTGTGCTGAATGGAACCACCTAAGCTCTTCCATTGCAACCATTCAAGACCATTAATTGTTTTGAACTGCAATTACTCAGCACCTTTTGTAATCACCTGCAGTGTTCATTTTCTGTTGTGTTCTGTTCGCTTGTTTGCTTTGTAGATATCCGTGTCTTGTAGTTTATTTCTATTGTTCTTGTTCTTTTTGTTTCTTCCTTTTTTCTTGTCTTTTATTTTCGTTTTCGTCTTTGTGTGCTATAAAATGCTGTTACCCAACCCCTCTATAACGCCCTATGGGCCTTGAGGATAGTTTAATAAAAAAAAAAATAAAAAATAAATAAATAAATAAATGAGAATGAGGAAACTTTATTAACATAAGTATGGTGACTCGGCCTAAGTGGGGGCGGGTGACGAGGGCGGTGTCGAAGAAGTCGGGACACGTTTACATTCGCAGACGGACGCAGACCAACTTAGGGGCTCTAAGCGTGGCTTTCCGGAAATTTTTACAATGCAACGCGACGTAATTTTTGTCAATTTAAGAGGAAATGTCTCTCACCTGTTTTCTTTTTTGTTGTTGTTTAACGTTTTGATTTACCGATGACTTATGCCTGTGCTATGCGTTAACTTTCCATTGACAATTGGACTCTCGCCCACAACTGCGGCCTATGTATTTGCTATGGAGCACTCCATAGCCAATTGGTTCAACGACCTTTCCGAAGGCCTTTGAAACAGCCGTGTAGTGCAGGCATTACACATAGTGATGTGGTAGTTTTAAAATTTGATGTTGTTTCAGTGCGTTTGTTTTCCATTAGTTAGAATGTTAGCATACTTTTACGGCACCCATTATACAACTGTATACGTAAGGGTTGAGGCATGTGTTTTGTGTTTTAAGGGGATTCCAATATAATAACCTATTCTTCGCAGAATGTTTTTTTCGCTGCAAAATTTGTTGATGCACACTTAAAAAAAAATATTTCCTGCAGTCAGGTTCAGGGAACGTTGCGAACGTAAATATCGTTAAATAAAAGCGAAATGGAAATGTGGTGTTGTCAGCACATCCATTCAATAACATGTGCCTTTTAAATTCGTATTTTATATGAGAAAGCTGATAATTTTAATGGTCAGAAATCGTATATTACAAGAAATCAATCGCCTTTATGTCACCAACCTTGCAAGCGTCAGTGCTTCTGCAGTCTATAAAATTCGTATGTCCATCGTCAGACAGTTTCGGGCCCTTTTCCCTCTCTCCTCCTTCAAAACCTCAAAAGATAGAAGAAGAAAGACACCAAACCAGAAAAAAATACCCCGCGAGAATTTGAGCAGCCGTCGCCTTGCTGATGAAGAGGCGGTAGCGGAGGACCGCCCAACAACTTTCTGCTCGAGAAATCGCCGGGGCAATCGCCCGGTCGAGCGGAGCGTAGCAGGAGACGCGTCTACAGGGTGTTGCGACGATAAATGGAACACTTCAAATTTTTTTTTTCGGAGCGAACCGCCGCTCTGTTCGCGCTCAAAGTTCACACGAAGGTCGCATTTTGTGGTCTATCTTGTTTGACACCGGAAACAACGACGGTACTTACCTGTTTATCCTGAAAATAAATAAAAACGATTTTTGCCTATGGGAAAATGGCGGCTGATTTGGACGTGCGAGCCCGAAAACCGGGTTTTCTTATAGTATGCTAGTTCATTTCTAGACGCATTTTCTGATCGTCTGCTGCACCATTTGACTCCTTCCTACCGTGAATCCCGAACGTGCGTTTCGCTCTGCATACCCAAGGTGGTTCCGTCGTTCCAACATCAACTTGCGCTGGCTCGCACGTCCAAATCAGCCGCCATTTTCCCATAGGCGAAAATAGTTTTTATTTATTTTCAGAATACACAGGTAAGTACCATAGTTGTTCCCGGTATCAAACAAAATAGACCACGAAATGCAACTTTAGTGGCAAGTTTGAGCGCGAACAGAGCTGCGGTTCGCTCAGGAAATTTTTTGAAGTGTTTCAATTATCGTCGCAACACCCTGTATAGCAGACGACAAGACACGCACCGGCAAAATTAACTCAGTAGCTACTCTACGTTTAAACCGAACTTACTGGACACGTGCTAACGCGTATAATTCTATCCGAAGCTCATCTTGGCGCGAGGATTGCTGCACGCGCGCAGCGAGAAAAGCACGCACCAGAACGGCGGCAGCTCCCGCATACGCCCGCATATATGCGGGCATAAGCCCGCATATATGCGGGCGTATGCCCACGGCGAGGAGGAACATTGATTGATTGGTAATGATGATTAATGAGCCGACGCTACACAGGTGATGAGGCGCGCCGTAGTGAAGGGCTCCGGATTAGTTTTGGCCACATGGGGATCTTAACGTGCGCCGAAATCTCGAACACACGGGCGTTTTCGCTTTCCGTCTTCATCGGAAAAGCGTCCGCCGTGGCCGGGAATCGAACCCGCGTCCTTGGGCTCACAAGAACAACGCCCTAGTTTCTGAGCCACCGCGGTGGGTGCGAGGAGGAACATCCAGGTACAGTGAACTAGAAAAGAGAGGTGTGTCGTTCGGGGCCGATTAGGGCAGTCCCTTTTGCGATGAAAATTTCAGCCTGTTGTAAGCAGCGCCCCTGGCGGAGGCTGCTTGGCAGTCGGTTTCAGAAGTTTTGTTTGTTAAATTATTCCTCATTTATTGCCTTAAATTGTGGTATTTCTTCATATTATGGCGTAAAGTTTTATAAAACCCGCCAAAGAACTTTTTAGTTTGATTCAAAACTTTTAGGGGGCGCTTGATGCAACAGGAGTTCTCTGGGGAACGCCTGCTCTCGATACAATTTTTTCATCGCAAAAGGGACCCGTGCTTTCCATCGGTTTTTTCCCCAAACGACACACCGTACCTTCTAGTACACTGTAATCCAGGCATCCTAGGCATGATGATGATGATAATTAGCGGCTTCCCCTTTTTAACGGGGTTGCGTTGCACGGCAACCTTATTCGTAACACCACTGTACAATCACCTTGCCAAAAAAAGAAAAAAAAAACCCTGTATGGAATTGTTGCGCTCGTCTGACTTCTTTGTTCGTATGTCCTCCCAGATTCTTCTCTGATCTTTCCCACCATCATTCTAGCCTTCTTTTGCTAACCTCTACTGCTGTAAATTCACTTTTCCGTTAACCTTACAACTAAGGGCTTCTGGAAGCTGGATGCCTCCCTAACCGAGGACTGGACGGATACCTTTGCACTCCGTTACAATATGTCGCATGGTTTCTAGCTCCCTGCCGCAACCTGAGCGCAGTTCTTCCGGTACCGGCTCGCGAATAAGCGTTTTTGGCCGCTTGGTCTTCAAAAAGCAATGCACTCCCTTTGGTATTAGCAAATAACTTTTCCCTGGCGATCTCCGTCTTCCCGATTCTGTAGATAAGTGACTTATTTGCGTCCATCCTCTTTTTTTCCATGTCGTTGTCTCTGATTCCTTCACTTCATTTTTCATTGACTTTGTTGCTTCTCCTGCGCTTCCAGGTTTCATATACTTTGTCCTGAGCCTTCCTGTTCTTTCGCTCCACTGTGTGTCCACGCTTTTCATGCAAGAATACCGTAACACTTTGGTCGCCCATCTCTGGTCATCAATATTTGTAAGTCGTTCCTCAAAAAATATTATCTCTGCATTTCTCTCGCTTCAAACGAGGCCCGGGCCATGTCTCCCTGCACTGCCTCGTTTGTTCTTTTACTCTGCTCTCCTAATGCTAATCGACTTACCGCCCTATGGTTCACTTCTAGCCGTGATTGGATCTCTGATTTGGCACACGCTGCAGCGCTGATTTGGCATTGAGTTGACACACTGATTTGACACACACTGAGGGGCGACTGCAGCGCCCTCCTGCGATCTTTCGGTAACCTACTGGAAACGCCTATATATATGCCTTTCGGTGTTGGCTGTTTCATGTGTTTGGCAGTCTCTCGTTCTGCGAAAAGCATTAATTTTAAAGAACCAGCAAAACAGCTCTCCGAACATAATATGCACGTAATTCAGAGCTTACTTTCCCTTTTTCCTTCGGGGTAATTTTTGTTTACCAGCTTCAACGGGACCGACCGTACCTTTCTTATGTGTTTCCGCTGCACCCTTTCTGACCTATGGCGTCCCCACTGAGGACGTCATCACCCTAGACGGCCACTTCGAACGCATTCTTTACATATCTTTCTGTGAAGCCTGAACACACTTTCTCTCGGTGAGCGCCACTTTTCTGGCCAATCCCGGTAGAGAGTATGAGTCATTCTTTACCCACTCAACCATCGCAACCACGCACGCGCTGTCCTGTTGTACGCGCCATTTTTACGGGCCACCGCCACAACACAGAGCTTCGACGAAGAATCACGGTTCCAGCGGTGCCCATGTCTCCCGCCGCGAATGCTCTTCAGTTCAATCAGCGTGCCGGCCGCACCCTGTTCAACGACGCGCAGTGGGCCGCCTCTCCCTACTGGCCCGTGGCGCCCGTCGACTTCTGGGCACAGCCGGCCACGGGCCAAGGCTTTCCCGACAACACGACGCTGCCCAACGCCGTTGAGGTCAGTGCTCCTGCGCGGCGCCTTATAGGGGGTACTTTGGTGGTGTCTCTGATTGTTTTGTAAATTAAGTGCAGAGCACTTTAGGCGCTTTTCCCTTGTCGTCCTAGCCCGCTCGCTCGACCCAAGTATATAGAGCACCAAGGCGGCGTCCCGGCGTAACGCTGTTGTTCGCGGAATCGTACCCCAGAGGCTTCGAAAGCCAAGCGGTTTATATAGTTATAAGCGTTCGAAACTCGTGAAAAGCTGTGGTGCTTGTCGTACATCTTCCCGTTGTTTAGCGCAAACTATAGGTACATTTGAGGAGAAATATACGTGATTAACGGCAGCGCCTGCATTCATTTAGTTGGGAACGCTCGTTGAGTTGGTTTTTACGATAGTAAACGCCGAAGACTCACTTTATACGCGCGACGTCGAGTGGTCTGGCGGAAGCCATTATACACGACGCGACTGAGGCGCCAATGTGGCAGTTGCTGAAAACTGAAAGCGCCCGCATCATACGGGATGGCGGGTTCCCCAAGCCCCTTGGCGGCTTCGACGGAGGCGGCATGGCATTCGAAGTTGGGGCATGATTTAGTTGCTTTAGCGATTTCGATCGCGCCTTCAGAGAATTTCAGCTCCGGAACAAGGCCTTTTTGGTAGTGAAAGCTACAAAAACAGTGGACGTCGTCAATTCGCGGCTAAGTGTACGACTTGAACGACTGCAAAAGAAACTGAAGTACACAAACGCGACAACAGACTCGGACATCACGATAACAGAATCGGACAATAGACTCGGACATCGCCGTGAGTGTTAATTAAAGCGCCCCATTATTTTCGGAACGATCGGTGCAGTTTCGTTGAGTGTCGCCGTTGCTCGCATGACTGTTATGTTACACGCTGATACTTCTACGCATGCCGTTTTGTTTTATTGTCCGGAATAAACTGGTTCTTTCTGTTTCTTGCGTGTCGGCGTCATTTTGTCGAGGGGGTCAGGCTCGCGAACCCTTCGCACATGAAGGAAGTTCCTTCACGGCGTATACCTAAACCAAGCAGTCCTTGGAACGTTCATTGCACATTTGGGGCTAATGCCCGAGCAAACATGACAGCTGTTATCATTGCTCAACACATGTGGATGTGCTTGAAATTAAATGTCGTGGGTATTCATTTCGAAATGGTGAAAATTGGCTTGCATGTGGCCACCGAAATCCGTTTAAGAATAAAATGAAATTGGGGTGCATCTGACTTCGTTTTTTTATAATTTGTTGCAACTGAACTTGAACCTGTAACTTTCTTAACGCGCATGAGTAGAACAATTTGCCGCATCGTTTAGGCTATCGGTCAACGTAATCCTCCATTTACGTATGTTAATTCTAAATATAGGACAGGTGCGTCCATCCCGCAGTATTAATTCGGAGGCTGGATAAGAGCACCGCCATCCGTTGTGGGTTAGATGCGATCACAACCCGAGCGCTTCTGAACTGCATTGACTATGCAGATTGTAATACGGGATAAGAAATACGTGAAAATTATAACCTAGGTTATTTTTATGGAGCTGAACGTTATTTAAGAGCCCCAAATTTCCCATCGGTAATTGGGATAATGGTCGGTGTGTCAAGGACGTAATGTGGCACAGAGCATGTTAAATAGGTCGCATCACTGCAATCGTAAGTGAAATAAATGCATTACCCGGTTCTATGTCTTGCTTTGCAACCATAACATCAGCTGTGCTTTTTTTATTGCGATACGGAGCACGAAAGCTAAACAAAAACCCATTTCGAGGAGCGTTGTACGGCTGTCATTTGAACCATCGGCTTCGCGACCTGTGGTATGGTACCCGTGGTGCGACGGAAAAGGGCGATAGAGCCGCTTGGAAATTGGGCAAAACGCTCTATCAGGGCGATTGGGACGGGCGGAGCAGCAGCGCGGTGCCGGTTGCTTTGGCTGCCACGTTGGCGCGTCATTCGCGTCGTGCGTATAGTGGCTTCCGCCAGACTTCATGACGTCGTGCGTATAAAGTCAGTCAAACGCCAAATGTGGCAGTGCAACGCCGGCACGTGTAGGGAGAAAAGAACAAAGAGAACAGAACTCCCGCTGGCGCAGTTTCAGGTAAGGGGCGCGAGCACTGAGAAGGCGGGAAATTTGAATTGCATGGGGTGGTTGGTAGCAGTAAGCGGATAACGGCGGTACAGCCCATTATGGCGAATCACTGCTCTGCACTTCCGACAGCTTTCACATTGGGTGGAACAGCTTTAATTTTTTCTAAAGCCTTCCCTGTGACATATTAGGTGAATGCATTCACAGAAACACGAACCGGTTAGTTCCTAGTATGAAGGAGTTCCCGGTGGAAGGGTCCATGCACCCTAATGTTATAGGTCAGGAGGGCGGCCAGGGTGGCAACGGCTTGCACGAAGGTGCCGCAGGTGAACGATGGAGTCCCGGGCACGTACGCAGCCGATGCTGCACATTCCAATTCTGTATGGCGGAGTCGCAGAATGGGCAGGTGGAGTCGTATGGGCCACGGTATTGCGATGGCCACGAGGCAGTCATGGAAGCCGGAAGGGCTGCCCCAAAGCGTAGTCTCCGCAGCTCAACCTCTTCTCGGCGAGTCAAGTCACCAGGGAGGTTTGAACCACACGCGGGTATGAGAACTCGTGTGGTGCACCGTCATTCCAGGTTCCCGGAAACGTTTCCGGGAAAAGGTGGTAATGGTCGGGTGACGGTACACGGGCGGCTAGCTGAGTATGCCTCCAAACAGCTAGGTACAGCTGAACTGGGCGCCCATTGGATGCGAATCTGCAGTACCGGGATTATTGCCAAGCGATAGATGGCACCTGGAAGGATGTCGATTGTGCCACGCGGCGAATGTCATGGATGGCTGGCGTTGAGTCCGGATTATTAGTCGGGAGTACGGCCCCGCCTCCTCAAAATGCGGTATGGCGACCAGTCCATCATGCATTGCGGATTATTCAGTAAGGTATACGGGTGGCAGTGGATTGGCTGCAGCGTCACGAAACAGATTCGCAGCTGCCCTTAGCGGTGTACTGGAGGAATCGGTTTTAAATGGGGTCATGGAGCGGGATCTCCTGCCTGGCTCCAAGACAGGAACGCGACCATTCCTACGTATGTTCGCTGATGCGAATCCGCTTGCCGCCTTCTTTCTTGAACAGCGCTTCAAACTGTGGCCAGTGTCAGGAGGTAGAGAGACTTCTAGCCGGCGAGTCGTCCGCTTCGGGCCGCGTGCAGCAGCTGACGCTTGCTATCAGCGCACGTCATCTCGGACAGCAAGCGAGGAGAGGACGCCGCGGCAAATACTTGAACCCTCCATGTCAGATTCTTACCTAGTCGACCGATGCTGGCACATTCATTGAAGGAGTGATGCACTTCAGGCTGCGTGCACAATGGCCCTGGAGCGCTGCGGTAGCACCGTGTTGGGCTTGCAAATATGTGCAGCCCTTGTGTTCTTCGAAAACGTAAGGAACGCGCGTAGAGCGCTAGCTGCGACTAAGTTTAGTTCTCCGGAAGTTATGTTCAGTAGTAACAAAATTCCGGTCAATTTTGTAGGAACGACCACGGAGGCCCCAACGGGCCCGGCGAGAAGCGGGACGCACACGCCCAGTTGAGAATTTCAAAGTGGTTATTTTACAGGGCGGCCGTCGTATAGCCTTGGCCGCAGCACGCTGGTGTCAATCGGACGAAGCATAGAGATTTGAAAACCCCGACAACACAGTTTTTTCTTGTTGAAAATGATTACTTGTCACGTGAAGTACGCAACTTTTTTGGAAATGGCTACCCCTTGGGGTATTACAGTGGTTTCTTTATGGTCCTGCAGAAAAAGACGGGAGGATCATTCAAGGCAATGTGTCCCACCTTATATTCAAGAAATGTTAAAAAAAAAACAAGCGTTCTAAAAAGAATAGATCAAGTTCACTTTCTTGGCACCATGTGTGTAGTTGATGGATCCGTTTGCACCCGTATTTGATACCTCTAGGGGGACATGCTTGCGAAGGGAAAATATCCGAGGTCTCGTTTTGCAGGGGACGGATGTTCCGACGGCTAGTGTCCGTCAATCGAGGGACGAGGAGCCCAGCTGGTTGGCCCAGCTGGCGCGCCTGCTGGTGTTCTCGGTGCTGCTGGTGGCGCTGCTGGTCACGTCGCTGGTGCTCAGTCATTCCAGCGCCTGGCTCCGCGAAAACAACCCTGCGGTGTCGTCGCCGCCTGCCGTGCCACCGCGGCAACAGGTGGCCGTGGCGGACCCGATGCTGCAAATTCAAGGCAGCGTTGCCTCCTTCTGGGCTTTGAAGAACGCGTCTGTACCAGTCCTTGATTACGACGGCACCAACATGGGCGCAGACACAAAGTCGAGGTAGGTGGGCACTGTAAAAGTATTTACACCCTTAAGCAGGAGCTTAGCCAGAAATATTTTACGCGGGGAGTGATACGCCACCGGCAAAAAAAAAAAAGATCAAAAAGAATAATCGGCGTTCTAACAAAATTTTAGTCACTTTTTGACTTTGTTACACCGACTCCCTAGCTATTTTTGTTGGCGTGGTGTGAGGCCATAAGCACGGACAGCTTATGGGC